>CATIWR010314823.1:0-51996 GCA_949677035.1 Omphalea diandra | reverse complement strand
TATATATATATATATATATATATATATTATGTGTTATTCTCCCTTTATTGCTCCTTAGGCATTGCAAGAGAATGGATTAGAAAAATATTAAATAATGAGATGTAAATAAAAGTTATTGAAATAAGTTTGTTTCTGAGTTTTTTTTATAATGTAAACAAAAGTAAATAGATATTAAAAATTAATATTTATTTACTTTCAAATACTCAATTTTTTTAACCCTTAAATTGAGAGTTAAATAATAAAATATAAAGATGTTACATAGTTTAAACTCCTTAACGATTCTAAGAAAAAAATTTTAAATAAATGAAATTAATTAATCTCATTTACATTTTGTTTTATACATTTTCATCACTTTTTTTAACTTCTATTTCAATCATAATAAAAAAGTCTCTTGCAATAACTTGTGTTATTTTCCTCATTTATTAAAAAAAAGGAGGATTAAATATTATTATAATCATAAGGTCTATCCTAATATATTCCTATATTTTTAAAATTCATTATTAAGTCATTATGTTTTATTCTTATTAGGCTTGAAGGTCTTTTCATCTAAAAGATCTTCTTTTTTTTTTTTAATCAATCAAAATTCAATGTAAGAAAAGTCTGTCGTATACTGAAAAAGAACATATTTTCTAACAAAGACTAAATAGTTTGTAATTTTCAAATATTAAATACTATGTAGTTGATAATTATCAAAATACATAAACCAAGCAATTGGCCATTTCTAAATTACAAAGAATAGATAGTTAGTACATTGAATTTTGATTAACGTAAAAAAAAAAAAAGAAAAACTTCTTTTTGAATAGAAGAACCTTTAAAGTAAAATAAATAGGCTTGATAACATATTTATAAAAATATAAAAACTAAATAATATATTAGAGTAAACTTGAGAAATATAATAGTATTCAACCCTTAAAAAAATTATTCAAGTATCACTATCATATGTTTTTGTATAATTTTTATTGGATTGCAGTATATTGTAATTTTTGCAATGAAAGTTAATTCAATTCGTAGTTAAAATGAAATAAAAAATTATTATTTTTTATTTCATTTTATTTTCTATTATTTTTATGCATTTGGTTTATAAATATGTTTGCAGATGATGATCGATTTATATATTTTTATTTAAAATATTTTTTATTTATAAAAAAAAACATTACAATTTAACTTAATTTAATATTTTACAAAACTCAAAGACTTAAATAAGTAATTTTTTCTAACTTGTGACTAACATTATAAACCATAGACTCTTAACGGTTTAAAAAAAAAAAAAAGCCTATAAATGTAAAAAGGGCAAATCATAAGGTACTTGTTTTGCACTTGAATGAAAAAATGGAGTAATAGTTTTGGAGGTTAAGGGTTTATTTTGCAAACTAATGTAAAAGTTGGAGTTTTTCGTGTAATTATTAAAAAAAAGTGAAAAAATCCAACGGACTGAGTTTTTCTTTTTTTTTTTTTGAGAAATATCCAACGGACTGGATTGGACTTTCCCTTTTGCTAATTCGAGCGAATTTTAATAAAATAATAGCATTTATATTACATTGTTCATTAGTGTCATCTCCGGTCCATTATTATTATTATTATTTTTTGAAAAGCATCTCCGGTCCATTATTTATGATTCGGCAATGATACCGCCACGTCACCATTACCATCACCATCATGCACAACCGCGCCGTGGCCTTCATCACCACTCCACAAAACTACGCCACCAGACTCTCTCATCTCCTCACCCTTAAATCCCTCACTCCCATGTGGTGCCCCACCATCATCACCGGACCCACCCCACAAGCCCTCTCCTCCCTGTTCCTTCACCTTATTCCCCACTTCATCTCCGCCATCATCTTCCCGTCCCGTACTGCTATCGCTGCATTCTCTGCCGCCAGACTGTCCCTCACCACTCCTCTCCTACCTCCGGAGAACGATGATGATGATGATGATGAGTTCATCGTCGGCATACTGGCCAGAGATGCCGAACTTATAGAGACCGCATTTTTGCTTAATATTTTCTCCAATATTGATAGGATTAGAGTTTTGGTTCCTCTCACAGCGACCCCGAGTGGTCTGGTCGAATCGCTCGGAGAAGGACGCCGTCGGAGGGTGCTCTGTCTAGCTCGAGCTAGCCGAGCCGCCGGTAGTTCCAGATTTTATACGGGAATTACGGTCTGCCAGGGGGGCCCCCGTTAGGGTGGATGCTTATGAGACGCAGTGGTTGGGGTCCACATATGCGGAGGGGATAGTGGAGAGAAGCGAGGAAGATGGATTGGAGGTGTTGGTGTTTACGAGTAGTGCAGAAGTGGAAGGGTTGTGGAAGAGTTTGAATGAGTACAGGTGGGAATAGAGGACAGTAAGGCAGAGGTGGCCGGACTTGGTGGTGGTGGCGCATGGGCCGGTCACGGCGGTGGGGGCAGAGAGGGTGGTTGTGGACGTTGATGTTGTGAGTGATAGATTTAGTAGTTTTGATGGTGTTGTGGAAGCTATTCACAGTAGGTTGGTTGCAAGGTTTGGGTTCTAAATACTAATCATTGTATGTGAATTTGGTTAAATGAATGAATAATACTAACAAAAAAGATAAATTTGTTAGTCTTAATGCAACACTAATTTCTTTCGTTATTATTTGTATGTTTCAAGATTTGGGAGGGTTAAACATACAAACAGTAAAGTACGCACAGTACAGTTCAGTGCCAGATTAAACTATAAATTTTATTTTTATGTTTATCTTTTCTTTAAATGGCTAAAGTTTGCCACTTTTATTGTCTGATTTGGCTTTTTTTTAAGGTTTAATGTATCTGTTAAAAGAAGAAGAAAAAGAAAAAGCTTTAATATCTGTGTATAGAAATCACAAAAGTAGGCTACGTATTGTCTTTCTGAAGTTTTCCGGTTCTGGATCATATTCGAGCCAATCTTGGTTTGTTTTTTGACTTTAAATGAAACGAAACCTACCAAAGATTGGACGACAGAACGAAAAGGTTGTGGTGGGGAATTTTAGCTCAAGATGCTTTATTGAGAATATGCACACCACAAGGCTTCACTTGCAAGAAAATGGTGTCCTGTTTTTTCTGTTTTCCTGGTGACAATAATATAGGATTACTGTTTGTAATTAATGTGGTCTTAAGTGATTATTATCCTTCCGATTCCTCTCTCTGTTACTGTTCTCTGAAATTTTCCTCTTTTTTCCTTTTTATCATTGTTGTTATTGTCACTGTATCCATCATTGTTTTAACCACTTGTCTTCCCCCTTCAACCCCTCTATCATACTCAGTTAAAAGCTTATAAGATGTATGCCTATAGTTCTTGGAAATTTATTTCAGCAAGTTGTACTATTGAAATAAGATGAGAAAGATATTAACTAATTCGTTTTGTATATGATCAATTCTTAAAAATACACAATATTAATAGGCTAATATTTTACAGTAAAACATTTCTGGTACTTGCTACACAAACAGGTTATGAACCATTTTAAACACAGACAACACTCATATCAGCCAGCTACTTTGTTATATCTGTAGTATTCATTAATCTGATGATGTGAAACTGATAGTATTACTATCTTGCTTCTTCAGTTCTGTTATTTTCTCTGTGACTTGAACCCTGATAAAAGCTTTAGTGCATCTTCCATAGATGGCCGATCAGCTGGCCTACTTCTTGTGCAGAGCAGAGCAACTTCAAGAACCATTTTTATCTCCTCTCTCATTGACTCAGAAGAACCAACTTCATTCTCATTATAAATTTCTCTTAATAGCACCTCCTTAGGCTTGCTTTGTGTGCTTCCTCCTGCATTCACCGATCCTCCATTCGTCAAGATTTCAAGAATAATCTCTCCAAAGCCATATATATCAGTGTGGAGTTCCTCTTTCATGACACTGTTGAATCCACCTGTTCAAAAAACATAGGGAAGATGTTAAGTGCTGCTTATATGTATTACAATTAGTCAATAGCAAGACTTAGTTCTCATTTCTGTTACAAAACTGTGAAACAGTTTTGCTGATCTTGTAACTGTAATGCTGTTCTCTATTTATGTTTGCAAGGAATCTTGTACTTAGACAAGCAATGACTTTATTGGTTGGACTTTTTGTAATTTGCCAAAAAGTTAAGTCCTTTCCTACTTCCATTTGGTTTGCAGACATTCTTACAATTCTAAAGAACATTTAACTTTTTGTTGGAAGGTTAACATGTAAAAATCAGTAGATTCCACTGCAGGAATCGATAGCATTTAAAATTCCACATGTAAAATATCAAACATATGCAATGAAACACACATGTAGTGAGCAATACCTGTTTCTCTCATGGAAGTTGTTGCAGGAGATGAGGCTTTAGTCATTTCTGCAAGGCACTTAATCCCAAATTCAGCCAAATGGGGTTCCATATTTTCATCAAACACTATGTTGCTTGACCTCAAATCGCCATGGGGGATTGCTGGATAACAGTCATGGTGAAGGAAGCAAAGTCCCCTTGCAATGCCAATCACAAGTTTGTACTTGGCTGCCCAATCCCTCTTCACATTAATTTTCTCAGCCAAATTGCCATTAGGCAAGTAGTCGTACAAGAGATAAGCTAGTTGCTTGTTGTAGCAAAATCCCAGTAATCTAACTAAGTTCTTGTGTCGTGCATTGCCCATTTGTGTAATGAATTCTGTCATGGTATTCATTCTTTTCAGTGGAAATTCAATCTTTTTCACTGAAACTGTTATTCCTGTGGGCAGAACTGTTTTGCAAACTGAAGCTGGAACTGGTGCGGCTGCTTCCATCGAGTCTTTGGAACTAAAGCTCCTAAAAACATCATTTGCTGTGAATTGAGGAAGTCCAGTGAAGGATTCCATTTTCCATTGGCCTCTATTTACTTTTCGACGATAGAATATCCCCCAAGCTGATGCTCCAATGAACATAACCACCCCTGCAGACAGCAACAGAATCCATGTAAGCTTCCTTGTGCCATTGCTGCCAAATATTGCCCTTGAAGCATGACATGGCTGAAGGGGTGCTCCACACAGCTTTTGATTTCCAACGAATGCACTGCTACCCATCAATTTAAACACTTTGTTGGAGGGAATTGATCCAGAGATATCATTAAACGAAACATTTAGAAGTACTAATCTTGAAGAATCACCTAACTTTACTGGGATTTGACCACTGAAGTTATTACGTGATAAGTCAATGAAACTTAAAGCAGGAAGACTTGCGAGCTCCTCAGGTATATTTCCTGTAAATTTATTGCTAGCTAAATCAATCTTCCATAGAGCCCGGCAGTTAGCAATACTTATTGGGACGTTCCCTGCTAGGTTGTTCTTGTGCAACTCAATAACAGAAACAGATTTGCAGGAGTGGAAGAGAGGAATATTGCCTGATATATTACAAGCTGATGCTGAGAAGTTTTGGAGGAGTGGCAAAGACCATGTTTGTGCTGGGATGATACCTCCAAGTCGTGGATTATTGGAGATATTGAAGTATTGAAGCTTTGAAGCTTGAACGATATCAGCAGGAATTCCACCGGTAAACTTGTTCCTAGAGACGTCCACATATGTGATGTCTGGAAGATAACTGAATTTCAGAGGGATCTCACCTGAGAAGGCATTGTCTTCAATTCGAAGACGAACAAGCGAATAACAACTGGAAATGGATGGTGAAAGACTCCCAGTAAAATTATTTGAAAACAGGATCAACTTAAACAGTACACCTCCTGAGCAAATATCAGGTGGAATGCTGCCAACCAAATTATTGGTGGAAACGTCCACCCATCTGAGCTTTGTGTTCCTGCCTAAGTCCTGTGGAAGAGAGCCAGAGAAGAAATTATTCCATATGAGGAGAGTATCCAGTGATGGGAGCTGTGCAATGCCCCGTGGTACAGTGCCATTCATTTCATTGTACATGAGACTTAGCAGCTCAAGATTCTTCAACTCTGCAAAACTCTCTGGTATTGGGCCAGATAGTTGATTATCAGAAAGATCTAAGCTAGTAAGAGGCAAGATTTTGCTAAACTCCCATGGGACTAATCCAGTAAGCTGGTTACGGAAGAGGAATAGTGACTGCAGCTTGGTGAGATTGGAGAGTTGCTTTGGTATTGAGCCAGAAAGACTTGCTCCAGCTATATCAAGATATTGAAGCTCACTCATATTACCCAATTGCCATGGGATACTACCCTGATAGGAATTATAGCCAATTTCCATGTGAGTTACTGTCTTAAGTCTGCCTATCTCTGGTGGTATGTTACCACTGAGGAGATTACCTGCTAGGTGAATGAACTCAAGGTTCTTGAAAGAACCATACTCTGTTGGGATTGGTCCTTCAAAATAGCTCCCAGCTAGATTGAGAATCTTCAGATACTTAAGATGAGAAACTTCAATTGGCAATGGACCTGAAAAGCTATTGCTGAAAGCATCAAGAACAACAAGGTTTTCAAGACTGGAAATCCCACCAGGAAACTGGCCAGAAAAATTGTTTCTGCTGAAATCTAAGCTTCTTAAATTGTTGAGGTCGAAGATTTCAGCAGGAAGATGTGCAGAGAATGAGTTGTAACTGATGTTGAGGTCAACAAGCTCAGTGAAGATACCGAAATGTGTCCCCGGCAAAGCACCGCTAAGATTCTTGAAAGAAAGGTCTAAGGCAATAACAACTGTGGAGTTCTTGTTGCATTTAACACCAGACCACGAACATGCATGAATTTTCTCTGATGATTTCTCTCCAGCAGGCAGTAACCAGTCAGCCAACCTGTTGTCATCATCAATAAGCTCAGATTTTATGCTGAAAAGAGCATCAGAGTAAGGATCAATGGCTAAAACCAGTGTAGTGAATATGAAGAACAAGAAAACCTTCAAGTACAGGCAACGGAATATCTCCATTGGAAACGAAAGAAGAGGGGGAAAAAAAAAAAAAAAAAAGGACAACTACGGATACCCTTCCCCTTCTGATATAAAAAGAAAAATATGTCAGTCTTTTACAATGAGGGTCTCAGGTCTGTAATTTTGTTGGATAAGAGGTGCATGGGGACTAGAGAAAGAATGTGCATAAAAGGAGGGGAAGGAATGAGCCATGGGGATTAGTTGATATTTGAGAATATTATTGAGTTGCTTTTAGAGGCAAGAAGGGACCCTTTGGGTCATAGTTTATTTGGATGGTGTTTGCCACTAGAGTACATTGCTTTTCCTACTGGAGGCATCTTTTCTTGCTTTTCACTCGAAAGCAAAAAAAAAGAAAAGAAATCCAATACGTTAGCAGCAGTATCTAGCTAATTTGAAAATGGAGATTTTTTTTTAAAAAAAAAACATGGGACATGAACCTAATCATTAATGTCCATGTTATTTTATTTTGTAGATAAATATTCAAATGTATTATCTTTTTCTGGTTGGATGATTTTAATCAGTGTTGATTATGAATACAGTTCATCATTATTTTAGAGGCTATAATATAAAAATAAGAAAGGCATACAACTAATTACTAGGCAATTATCATGACAGCTACTGCTTTGAACTAGTTTTTGGACTATTGAAAAGCATCAATAATGTCACAGCATATTTGCTTGCCCTAATTACACTACAGCACAAGTTCACAGTGTGCACTAGTTTTCAGCCATTGGCTTCATGATTTTTTTGAGCATCTAATTACTTTGGCATTGGCTAGTATTGGTATTGGCAAGGAAAATTGACCTAGTCTTTGAAGTGACAGGAGCAGGTGCAGGGAAAGATACAGAAGAAGGTTAAAGACAATGGGTGTGATAAAAGCTATGCTTTTTTTACTGACTTATGATTATGATTAGCAAAGCCTCTTGTGTCCATGGACATTAAAGGTATAGTCCAAATTCTTAACATGTGTAAACCCTGGCAGTGAAATGCACCTTTGGAGGTCCCATTGCTAATGTAATAATTAAAATTAACGTCTCTAATGCAATACTGTAGAATGTAGATTAAATTTTTCACTTCACATTCCTATGCAAACTGTCATAAGAAACTTAAATTTTGAATCAATATGTAATGCACTTGATCACTAAATTATTAGTCTTGATTAATCAAAAGGTCTTAAAATTTATTTTTATAAAGCTTAACATATTTTAATTATGAAATCTTAAAAAAAAGAAATAAATAAAATACAGTTTCTCTCAGCAAGATCTTAATAGTGTTTTTGAAATAGTATGCTGAGTGCCAAACATTTACTGGAAGACATTTTTCAGACTGGCTATGAGACATTTTGAGATGGACAAAGCAACTTAAATGTTGGGTTATCTACTTATCTGGGTCTTGCAAATACAACCTGATCTAGACACCATTACCATTTTAGTAGTGTTATAAAATCTATACATGGACCTACTGAGTGTTTTTGTTTGGACGTGGAAACAAGACTAGAATGGCAGAAGACACCAGAAGAGCCAAAAGATTTGTATTTAAGTATCATGGACAACACAAAAAAGGACTAGACCATGTCGTTCATTTTCATCACTGCATGGGTTTTGGGACTTTCATCTTCATTGCATAGGATTTTTTGGCTACAATATAAGTCTCTATTGTACATGGGAAACAGTGCAATCCAAAAAAGATTGAACCAAGAGAAAAAGGGCTCTAAAATTTTGGTACTAACATAACATTATCAGATCACGAGAGGAAGAGAGGGATCCTGCTTCCTTTCCTGCAATCTTTCAGTGCGACCCCGTGATGAAAATAATTCGCTATAATTAAATTAGGTGTTCAATTAATGGAGATATGAAGATCTGTGGCCAGCGGTGAGAAGGCATTTCTGTATACTATGTAAATGAATGAAAGACCTGCTGCAAGCAAGGTATCTTAAGCTTTAATCATTGAATGTAATGTAATATATAAAATTTTTTCTTTCTTTCTTTTACGTTAAAATTCATTAATCTTTGAAAGCTCAAAAAAAAAAAAAAAAAAAAAAAAAAAAAAACAAGGTGTAAGACTGCATTGATGGCTTTAAAGACCAGATCAGAGCAGACTATTGCATGAGAAATTCTTGATGACAATACATGCTTATATTATGTTGGGATCACTAAATAAAACCTTGATTAATATGAGAATGAATTTAGGTTTTGTTCACTTCACAAACACAATCTTTGAAATTGGATTCTTTTGGTTCATAAAGAATTCAATCTTGTATAATATTTTTATATTTAAATAACTTGAATTAAAAAAGAAAAGGATATTATGGTCTAGGCATTTTGAATTTGATATGAATTAATTAGCTGTTTTTTCTTAATTTAAGTAATTTAAATTCATGAAAAAAGAGAGGTTAAAGAAACTAATGAAATAGAAAATAGGAATTTGAAAATCTTTTTAACTTTTCATTTGGAGGTTAAAAAAAAAAGTATTTAAGAGTAAATCATATAAATTTTTAATCATCATTTACTAATTGAGCCGATCTTTGTTAGAATCGAACTCGACTTGAAAATTTGAAATTCAAGCTCAAACTCAGTCAATATTCGAATACTCGAACTCAACTCGATTATACTAATTCATTTATATAATTTTTTTTTTGTGAATTCTATAAATTGAAATACAAGTTCGAATAACCTCGATTGATAATATTGTAAATATATCTAAGTTCAATCAGTCTCACGAATTTCTCGAGCCGAGTATTTTGAAATTTGAATTTGACTCGCTCGATTATTCAAGTAGCTTAACCTCGAGCCTGACTTGATTAATATCGAGTCAATTTTAAATATTTCTTGAGTTAATCTTGAATAATTTGCAACCTAACTTGGTTCATTTATATCTCTATTCATTGTCGAGCAAAAAAGCAGCACTTTTGTACATGATCGTAGCATATCGCATCATCTCGTCCTGCTGCATTGAAGAGTACCTATGCAAATGTTCCTATTTATTGACAAGGAAGATAAAGTTAGAGTGAGGGTCTAGGATATTTACACAAGGAGAAGAATTGGTTGACAAGTAGCAATGGAGTTGGGATTTGTATCATAAAAAAAAATTATAAATAATATTAACTCATTAACTTTTATTTACATTTCATTTTTTAACTTTCCTATTCCATTATATGCAAGTCCTATTAACTTGGTACATGAATTATTGAAATCCACTTAACTTTGAAGGGGCAACTCTAAAAAAATCACCTTTTATATTCATGTTATATTATTATAAACAATTATTTTTTTAATTTTTAAATGTTAGATGAAGAGTGAGGGTATGAGAGGTCACAGACTGTCTTATGGCCCTCGTTGCTCTCCGCACCCCTAGAATCAAATAACAATTTCTCAGAAAGATGCTAAATTCGAAGTCATTCTAGAGTATTATTACGGTATTATATAATTTAACTATTTATTATTATAATTAATTATTTAATTAATAATTAATAATTATCTATAAAAATATTTATTATATTTTATCTTTATCATTTGAAATAAAATCTATTTAAGTTTTTCTTATCTTTTAATGTTTTAATTTATTAGTAACTATATTTAATAATCAATAAACTAATAAAAAATATTCCTACACTTTTTTATATTATTAGTAGATTCATTTGTTAAAAAAAATCAAAATTACTCTTTGAATTCTATGAATTATATAATTGAATCAAATCAAAATAAACATTTTATTTTTGACTAAATTTAATCTATATTTATAAAAAAACTTAATAATAAATTATTAAAAATAATTATGTTATTTAAAATTAATCTCATTATAAATAAAAGACTTTATTTTTGTATTTTTATCAAGATTTTATTAACGTCTAAAATTTTTTAGAACCGTATAACCTATTATGGATGAAAAAGTTTCAACTTTCTATTAAATTAGTCAACTTAACTATTTCTATTAGTTAGAGTACAGGTATATTATTTTTACCTAAACTTTATATTAATGTATTATATTAATAACTCTATTAACTAAAAATTATTTATATTTTATATTTACCAACTACAATATATAATAGCTTTATGATCTTGAAATTTCAAATTCACAAATAAAATTTTTATTGAATTTCATTGTAAATTATATAATTAAAAAATTTTAGAATTTTTACCATAAATGACATATAGAGTTAATATCTCTTATATGTATATTTCTACATCTATCTTATTTGGTGATCTATAATAACTACAATTAGTATATTTCTAATATATAAAAAAAATATATAATTTATTTAGTTAGATATAATTATGAATTATAACATGTTTAACATGACAATTTCATTATATCAATATACATTATGTCAATTTATTCTTAATTTATTGATTTTGAAATTATAATAAATTAATATGATAATTTGCTATATCTTATATGAATTGCAACGATTAATCTTTTTTTGTTATTAGAAATTATAATTTGACTATATTATTATAAGTTATATTGATTCACTTTTAAAATTAATCATCAAAATTATAATAGATTAATATGATTCTACTAACACCTAAAATATATAAATTTATTGCTAACTTATTTAATAAAATAAATTAAAGTATAATAAAATGAAAATTTTACTTTTAGAGTATTGATGTAATTTTATTTTTAAATTTTTATATTTAATATATTAAAATTCAAAACAATAGATTTTATACTTGAGGAGAAGATTTCAAATTATAAAATTTAAATTTTAAAATTTTTTCTCTATTTATTTTTATTAACATTATTATCGTAATTAAGATAGTTATAAACATAACTTAAATAATTTTAAAATTTCTATTTTGTCCAAAATATGCTCATTTTATATTTTATTTACTGTTAATAAATTCTCAATTTTTTAATTAATTAATGAATAACAATAACTTCTATATTCTCTTAAATTTGATTTAATATTGATATAAAATTAAAAAATGACTTTGAGTGATAAAATATTATATATTTGAAACTTAATACTATTGAAAAATAATTTAATTATTGATAAATTTATATGTGTTATATTTTTTAATTAAAATTATTTTAAAATAAGTTAAAATTAAAATTACAAGTTTTTAATTAAAATAGAAAGTTGATGATTTATTTATAAATAAGTTGAAAATTTTTAAATTTTTGGCATTGTTTATATAACATATGTAGAGTAACTTAGTCAAATAAAAAAGATTATATCTATATTATAGCCAACAAAATAAACTTATATATATCCTAAATATAAATAACTAGATTAATATATAGTTCAAAAAAATTAGATGTTAGTAAAAATATGATAAAAATAAAAAGATGTAAATATTTTATTTAGAATGAGATTAGTTTTGAATAATATAATTATTTTTTATTTTTTAATTTTTGATAAATGATTTTCTAAAAAATGGATTGAAGTTAGTCAAAAATAAATATTTATTCAAATTCAATTTATGAAAATTTGATCTTTTTAAAAAATAAATCTAGCGGCAATATCAAGTATTATAAGAAATTTTATCTTTTATTTTATTTTATTAAATTTATTAATTATTAAATATAATGATTAGCAAATTAAGACATTAAATTAATTACTAAATGCAATCATTAGTAAATTAAGATATTAAAGTAAGAAAATTTAAATGTAATTTAATTTTAAATGATAAAGATGAAATGTAATAAATATTTTTATAGATAAGTACTAACTATGGATAAAAATAACTAATTATAATAATAAATAATCAATGTTAAAATAATAAATATAATGACTATAATTTAAAGTGGTATGATACCATTATGGTGCCTTATAATGACCTCTAAATTCATTAAATAGTTATAAATCGATATTTTAAGTGTTATTGCATTATTATATAGGACACTGCTAAATAAAATAAAATCTATTTATAAAAATAGTAATTTTTGATGTTTTCATAGTCAAAATTGTGATAATTATTTATAAATATACCTTTTGTTTATCTAAATAGGTTTAGTAAAAAAATTCAAATTTAAAATTTGAAATTTATTTTCAAATGTTTTTATCCTTTTTCATTTAATTCGTACTTTTTTTTTAAAAAAAATGTAATTATCTTTTTTTTCATATATTTGGCACTTTAAAACTTTCAAAAAACATTTTAAAAAATATTGATATACATAAAAAATTATTATTATCTTTAATTATTTTTTCTTCAATAGTGTTATCAACATTATCAATAATTATTTTTAAAATTTTAAATGTAAAATGAAGAGCGAGGGCCTGAGGGTCATGATTTCGTGTCATGTGCTCCTTGTTGCTCCTCTCACTCCTAGAATTAAATAATAGTTTCTCAAAAAGATATAATATTAAATATGTTAGTTGGTTTAGGTGTCAAGATATGTTGCAGTAACTTGAGACAATATTTCTGGGCCAAAAAAAAAAAAAAACTTGACACAATATTTGATGTTGAGCAAAACAACAATTTCCTTTACACTAGCTCTTGAGTCAGAGTAAAAAAAAGAAAAAAAAGAAAAAAAAAAAAGGAATTGCGCCCCACTGAAATTTGGCCAAAGAGGGGCAGTTGAAAAGGACAAAGCACCGACCGTGTGGCCTCGGGCTTCGGCCAACTCTTCTTTTAAGGAAATTAAAAGAAGCATTCTTACAACTAGGAGGCTCACTGTTTGAATTAATTGGATTCCATTTTTTAACAGTCAAAAAGAGTTCACGATACACTGTGGGCTCAATCCTTCTATTATATTTGATTTGATGTCCTAATTATTCTTAATATAATTTAATAATCATTACAACAAATTCTAACTAAAATATCAAAATTTTCTAAGTAATTATTTGTGGTTCTCTTTGTTTGTTTAATGTATCAGACATTTACATTGTGTTTGATATAAATAAATTTAATAATTTTTATGAAATTTTGATACTACATTCAAGGTTTAAAAAAAATTTAATTCCCATCAATTGGAGCCATGTAGCATACTCACTTCTAATCTATAACGTCCTTATATATATATATATATTGAAGTTTAAAAAGTATTTATATTATTAAAAATTTTATAATTTTTATGAAATTTTGATACTACATTCAAGGTTTAAAAAAATTTAATTCCTAATCAATTGGTGCCATGTAGCATACTCACTTCTAATCTATAATGTCCTTACATATATATATATATATATTGAAGTTTAAAAAGTATTTATGGTATTAAAAATTTTATTTAAAAGCTACATGTTATTTAAAATTTAAAACTGAATTTTTTAAATTTTCAGTGCGAGATATATTTTTTAGAAGCGATATAGGATAATTCTTTGATTTTGATATTTCCAAAATATTAAAATGAGATTAATTTTTTGAAAATTTTGATTTATCGATCTATGCTTACTCCTAAATTGTGGAGGACAACACTATTCAATTAAAAGATCATTTGACTGTGAAATATATTGTTCATGAGTGAAACAAGTTGACTAATTTAAATGAGTTTAATAGCTGGATTTTTATAAAAAAAATGACTTATAGATGTTAATTTCCATATGTAATTCATAGTTGGATATTAAATTTTCAAAAAAGATAAATTTCCGAATTTTATAATATCACTCTTACTTTCTCATTTATATAAAAAATATTTTTCTTATTTTAAATAGTGAAAAATTACTTTTTATAGCTGTAAAAAAATATAAAATTTATATATAATATAGCTATAATCAATATAATATGTAAACATATATATTTTCATATGCACTTTTACTTATTAAACTAAAATTTGTATATTTATTTAATAAAATCCTATTCAAAACATAAATTAAACTAAATTAAGAGAATTCATTTCCAGATTTTTTTGAATTTTTTTATTATAGATTATATATTTTGAACAATTAGTATGTTATAGTTATTAAATATTTTTAAAAAATAATTATTTAATATTTTGAATAATATTTATATTTCATATTGATTTAATCACTAGAATTAATTGCATTACATAAAATGTGTTCTTTTATATAGATTAATTAAATAAAAATATAATTAGTTAGTAATTTAAGTTGATATTTTTTAAATTTTCTTATGTACAAACTAAATAAATTATACATTAATAGAAAAACTTAATTAGAAAAAAAAAAAAAAAGACTAAATCTACTACTGGAAGATCTCTTCCAAAATCAACTGATCCGACCCGCTGGTCTTTTTTTTGTTCCTTTTTTTTTTTATTTTATTTTGCAGATGGTGATCCCAATTTGAAGACAGTAGTTAAATATAATTATAATTATATTTTGCATTAGACTACCAGTATAGTATATGAAGTTAAATATATATATTTTTTTTTTTGTGAGAAATTTTTGAAGCCAGAAAAGAGCTTTCATAAAATTGTTTTTTCCAAATCAACAAAAAATTGCAAGCGCAGGCAAAGCCAGTTGTCATTCTTTCCAGTCACCTTAAAAAGAAAAAGCCATGCTTTCGTTTGACTGTTAAACCCCCTTGACCGCATGCGAGGAAAGTAGAACAACATCACCAGGGGAAATTCTTGTCATGTCAGGACATGAACCTCGGAAGGAATAAAGCTTTTACTAGAGTTAACCCCATACGGTTAAAAAGGCCGTAATAATATCGCATGCTGCTTGCTCATCCAATTTTTGTTGCGTTCGTGTATATTCAAAATACCTGTATACATATTGCGGCCCCCCCCCTCTCTTGAAAGCGAAATCCTGACTCTTCTTATCTAAATCTTAGACTTTATTGGAAAAACTGATTATATGATGCCCAACAAACAATAACCTCAATCATGGGGGATATGACAAATAAAGAATGTTGATACCCGAGAACCCTAAACCTCCAAATGTACAGCAGAGTCAAGCCTCACACGATTTAGCCGAACAGTCCCAAGAATATACTCAGGCAACTCTGCCTCTTCTTTTGCCTGCAAACAGAACAGTTGTTAATCTGTTTGGTAATTTAAAAATAATAACTAATCGTCTATAACATGCATATATTCAGGAATAAAAATAATATTGCAAATAGGGCGTTTAAGCAGAATGATTGACAAGTTTCTTCCAATAGTAATACTACTCAATATCATTCATTATAGCAGAAAAACAGGCAACAGTGTGCAGATGTCACCACTAATTTATGCGTGGTGCCCATCACTCTTCCAGACTGATCCTTTCAATTATAATTGGGCTTGGTATCTACGCATATAAACTACCAGTGTCATCAATTCATCCTTCCAGCGTTAGATGAAGGCATGCAAGCCCTTTTTCTGTGATGTGTCGGGAGACCAATGCAAGGAGATGTGCAACCAAAGAGCAATTTTGGTGCCAGCGATTGCTTCAGGGAACATTCCCCATAAGATTTCAAATAATTTATTTCCTTCTTCAACCAAGACAGTAAATTGGCTTTTGTGAACACAATCATTCCTCATGATGTATGTACACATTACTTCTATACTGTAAGCCCTAGCAAACAATGAGCTATTGACTTCTCAAAATCCAGCCACCACTGATTCCAAGATGAAAGCAGCATAGAAACATCAGTGATTGCTTTATTTGTTCGCTACAAAATTTCATAGATTGGGAAAACTCATGATAGTGATTGAAAATCAGAATTCATAGCTATTTACAATACCAAGTGTACTCAAAGTGCATACCAGGAAAAAACCCTTTTGGAGAAATAAATGACACAACAGGACAAACCTCTATCAAAATTGCAAGATCAACAACTAGGCTTGTTACATATCCAAGTACAAGACTAATCACACTCCTTGCCACGGAGGATGATCCGATATCTACATCAATCTGCATCAGAGGTTGGGCAGTAGCTCAATAAATTGAATGAACATGAATAGCTAACATCAGGACAAACAAGAACTGTGCTGAAGCTACTGTTAGCGAAAATAAGTAACGCAATCTGAATCTAAATGACTTTACAATCTACTTACCAAGTAATCAGACCAAGAAAATCTCAACCATTCCACTTACAAAAGAAATTAGCCTAATTTACTCCACATTTCAACAATAGATGTGTGAGAAAAAAAGGAGGAGGCTAAGGATGGTCTACAGGGTGTGTCATCCGAAGGGAGCATGCTGGAATATTTTCCAATATACAATAAAAATTGTTAGCAGCATATTAACTGGTTTCCAAAAACAGAACCAGAAAGATTTTGTTGCTAAATGTTCTGAACAGAATATCCACACAATTGCTCCATTTCAGTGAAATTATTAAACAAGCCAACATACAGAATTCCACCGGACTAGAATTAATATCATCTAGTGATGGATCAAAATAGTGAACCAGTTTATCATATGGGGACTTAAAGCGTTAAAGAATTTGAAAATACCCATGATGACATTACACTTCCAATAGAATGAACATAAAAGAAAATCTTCGCTGATTCCTTTTCATCTTCATCAAATAGATCATTACATTATATCAGACATCTTCAGTCCTGAATTATAATAGAAACAATATAAACCTACACTTGTTGCATCCTCTCTAGATTAAATTATCAGGCAAGAAAGAATTTCAGAATCATGCTTGCAGTATTTCTATGGGGCCATAATATGTGGAAGGTAGGCCAACACTCTATTTGTTTCATGGAAAATAATCAGCATTTTGGAGTGAAGAAAAAATGGAAAACCATGTTTCTTGAACTTGGTTTAGCATTCTCTATGACTAGGTTTTCTTGTCAACCAATTTTCACAGAAAAAGAAAAGAACATTCGAAAAAGAATGATAAGAACATATTATATTTACATATATGCTGGTTGCTGCTGACATAATACTGTTTGCAGTCAGCTGCCATCAACTATCCATGCATTTCTCTTATAGATAAACATATCAAACAAACAGATTTCTTGCTGGTCTAGATAAAAGAAAATAATATCAAGTTGTTTCTTCGTATTACAACCAAACAACTATTCTTCAATATTAATTTTTACAGATTAAAAACCCAAGTAACAAGGTTTGTTTCAAATGTCAATTCTATTCAATGTGTATGAGGCATGTGAGCATGCTAATTTAGCATTGGAATTGAAGGCAAATATGGATATAACTTGTTGACATAGAAGTGAGCCCCTCCTATGCCTTAAGACCAACCAAACACTGACATTTTAAAAATTTTTCGCCTCATTAAGCTATTTAAACAGATTGATATTTTTCAAAGTGCCAGAATTTGATTGCTATTAGGGTTTAGAAGGGCCATTTTTTCTAGGTTAGCATGTTGACTCAATGTTTGTCTTTAATTCAGTGCCCCATCAGAACGGAGGCACTCAACTTATCCATTGCAAATAAATTAGGGGTGTGCAAACAATTTGGTTGTACTGAACTGACCAATTTAGGTTAATTTCATTTAGTCACACACACTCACACACAAATATATATATATATATATATATATATAGAAAAGATCTACAAATATTTTAAAACAAAAATAAATTGGTTTGGTTCTTAAAAATATAAAATTCGGTGAGTTCAGTTTTGATGAAAACTGGATGAGCTTATAACAAAATGTTGTTTTTAAATTACTACATATGCATGCTTTGGGACTAATTTTGATAAAATAATCATTTTCTAGAACTGTTTATGGAATAAGTATCTGGATATTAAACAGGGAACAGAGCATGGCATTTTAGTTTGTAGTATATATAAATGTTTATTAGCACAATTGGATGAGTGGATATACACTCATTTATGTTTCCTTTGTGATCATACCTTGAATGTTGGATGTTAAAATTGATATTAAACTATCTTTGAAATAGCACTTAGTATACACGTCTTTGTGGTATGCTGGTGGTCGCTCTTTGGGGTATTGTTTGTGTGCGTATGAGCAGTGTTTGCGCTTTCGGCTACTAGACAAGACATCTTTGCACCCATTGCTACCAAGATGAGTAGTTTACATACTGAGTATATTTATTATGATTTGGATATAAAAATGTGAATGGCAGAAATTATGCAGTTTAAGAACTTGATATTTGTGCAGCGAGATATATATATATATATATATATATATATATATATATATATATATATATATATATGGTATAATTACTCATTGCTTGCTCCATTTGTTATTTGTTTATCTACTCGTTGAGTTTTATACTCCCCCTGTAATTTTACATTTTTCATATTCTTTTTGCTATTCTGACTACTAGATTCTCTTTGAGCATTGTACTCATTTTCATTTCATTGATTCAGCTTTAGTGATTATTGGACCAACCAACCAAGATTATTTTTTTGTTACCATTAGGGTGCACATACATATCGCTTTGTGCTAGAGTCAGTTAGTAATTCTACCTCTTCATACATTCATTCTATACGGATAAGATTTATGTGTATCTTTGAGGACTAATTTGTTAATCTAGCTGTTTGTTCTTAAATATGAATTTTCGGATTATCCTGAGATTATATCTCTCATATATATATATTGTTATCCAGGCTTTCAGTTTCTATGTATAACTATTGTCGTTAGAATTTAAGGGAAACTATGTCAGTTTTGTTAGTAATATCTGATCTAGGTCTTGAAGTTTGGGTGTTACTACGTTATGGCCATTAGACACAATTGAAATAAAATCATTACCTTATGTGTTCAATTGATAAACAGGAGAAAATTGAAAAAATGTGAAAAGTTCGTGACATTAGATCGTCAACTCTTGCAAAAATGACATAAGAAAATATTCAGAGATGCATATCAATTTTTTTCTTCTTTTAGAACTATGTTTCTAAAAATAGAAAGAATTTTCCTAGAAGTGCATTGCAGAATCTCAAGCTATTCACGTTCAAAATTATGTATTGGAGATTATGTGGTTCACTAACAAGAAGGGGGGTGTGGGGAGGAGAAATGGATCATATCTACGAGAAGCATAAAGGACAACAATAATTTTAGTATTATTTAACCAGTTCTTCAACTCAGATTTCTGCCAATAAAAATACAATAGAACCCAGTCCTTGATCTAAAACCCTGAAAATTTACCAAATTAATAATGCTTACTGCCATATTAAGAATAAATGTAGAGAAGAGCACTAGCAAATCAGCTACAAAGGGAGAAGAGAATGTTGAAAAAGTATTACCTCAAGAAAATTGTCTTGTCTGAGGTACTTGCAGGTCACAGCTTTCCCCAAAAGACAAGCTTTTGTCCCAACTGCACGCTTGACCATCCAATATCCCTGCCAATATTGAAGAGAAATGAGATTCAAAGGAAAAGCCACTGAAGTTTTCCACAATCATTGATATTATATTTAAGTGTTTGATACCTCAATAATACTAGGAATTAGTTTAAATCTTGAATCCCGAAACATGTCTGTCCCATCTATAAATTTACCCAACAAAGAACTTTTATTTACTGGCCTTTCTGCGGCATAGTAGAGGACCATACTATAGTTTGGTTTTGCTGGAATCTGAAACAAAAATGACATATTAAAATCAAATTAATTAATGAAACTCCCAAGACCAGAATATGTCAATAGATCAAATTTATCATATGTCACTGCCATTCATCAACAACCTAATCAAATCCAACATGCTTCTTGTTGCCACAAGTAGGATCAGAGGCTACTTTGTTTAGGGTATTTTAGGAACTTTGATTTTTTTCAGCAAAGTAATAATGCATTTTTAATAGGGATGAAAGGAAAAGGACTCATGTGACTACAGGGGATTTTGACTCCTTCGATTATCAATAGTATGAGGTTGGCCTTCCAAGCCTCCACAAATTGTGGTTTGAATGATTTAACATGCAGTAAAGAAATGGAGACATTCCATGAAAGATCAAATTACACTCCTGCCTTATTACACACCCAATTAACTTGTAAAGTAGCAAAATTGAAGTCACTTGGTTATATCACTTGAGCATGTGCACATATACACATATATCCATTTATAGCAATTATCATCTAAAATATTCAGACCAATTTTCATTGACGACATTGATTTAAAAACTTCATCATATCTTTCAAATGAGTTCATACAACACAATTTGGAAATTCAAATCCCTACCCCATAGACGGTAACTTAAGTTCTGGTATTAAATGCCAAACAAGTAAGAACTATCAGAAAACAAATGCATTAATAATATTTTACTATTCGTATCAGACAATTCAAGACAAGCATTGATTCTTACCAAATGCTTGAAAGTTGAAACTAAAGTTGTGAGAGGGCATATGTCCCAAAAAATAATAATAAAATAAAAATTTTATACACTATTTCAATGGTGGTTACTTCTTTTAAAATTATTAATAGAATTTGCAACAATTATAGCCAATGAATACTAGTTTTTATGAGGACTTGTGTCCTAGTCACATTGCATGTTAATGTGAACTAATTTAATAGCACTTATGCTAATTAGGAAGGGATGAAACTGATTGCGAATTTAAAAGAAAAAAAAAAATTTCAGTATTATAATATTTTTGCAAGAAAAAATGATGATTGAAAAATTCATACATTCCCTCACTTGCACAGCTAGATCTTATTCTAGAAATTTTAAAAACATATTAACACAAGTCACCTCAATTTGCACATCAGTGGGGTCCTAGACAGAGAAACTAAAGGGTGGCTACAATTGCTACACATGTAAAATTCACAGACAGTATTCATTATTTGACAAAATGAGGTCACAATTGAAAAGATGCTTTAGTTCTTTTATTAATTATACCTTTACGAAAACATGTCAAAACTGAAGGAGATTGAACAGACATTCATCTGCATACCTGGAGATTAACAACAAGGATAAACGGGAGCTTCTTCCCAGCCTCTGTCTGAAATTCAGAAACTAATGGATAAATGACTTCTCAGAGTATATTAAACTGCAAGTAATTTGATTGAATATTAAATATGCCCTCAAAAGGCTAACAGAAATATCATGCAAGTCTAATTCCCTAAAGATTCCATTATTGTTTTCCGACAGACACCCAAAAACATGATCTGCAATGTTCATATAGGATTATAATAATGTACAAATCAAACTGGATAAATCTGCACAATGAGAACATAATGAGAAGTTGACTCATAACTAAAACAATTTTTTTTTCCCCTTTTTCACACAAGCACTTTTCTGCAAGACAAATGAAGCCTCTATGGTTCCACTGACACTTCAGTTTTAATCACGTTTCAGTGTCGAATCATGTCAGAAAATTCTCTAATGCGACATTGGATATGCGAATCATGTGCTAATATTTAAAGAATTAATGTTTCCTTGTGTCCGCATCACCAGGGATTTAAATCATGGTCACGGTTGTGTTGTAGATATGTCAGTACATCACGGTTAAAATGTAACGGTTGTGGTCGACGTTGCTATGAATTTTTTTAAAAAAATCCACAATGTAACTAAAATTAATGTACATATAGAACCCTTTCATATAAATTAATTTATAGCACATAAATATAAAATTTCTTTACATAAATTAATTATTTTAATGTCCTATAATTATTTTTGTACAATAAAATTTTATTTTATTTATTGAAATATGATTTAAAACCCTTTTATCTAAATTAATCTATAGCGCATAAGTATAAAATTTCTTCACATAAATTAACTATTTTAATGTCCTATAATTATTTTTGTACATTAAAATTCTATTTTATTTATTGAAATATGATTTATTTTCACTAAAGATTATTTAATTTCAAATAGAATTAGGAATAAATTATTGTAAAATTATGGACACTTCATAGATATAGAAACTGGTATGGCTGATAGTTTCAAGAAAGTCATTAAAAAAAATAAATTTAATATTTTGACAGAGATGGACTTCTTTGAAAAAGGCAAATCAATACTGTCCATTCCATTAGTCGTTCAAAAAAAGTCCATTCCATTGGCACTTTTAGTTCTAATTAAAAAAAAAAAAAAAACAAAAGCCACTAAATTTATGGAAAAAAAGAAAAAAAAAAAGAAAAGAAAGGAACAAACCTAAACAAAGAGAATGACGATTTCGTATCTTCTTCTCAATATCCATCAAGCATAAGAGAGCCAACGAAGAAGACATCTCTTCTTTACACGCAAGAAGCTTTTTCCAAATGATTATTACAGAAATGCAAGAAATTTTTTCAAAACAATTATTACAAAGCTAACGAAGGAAAACCAAGTGATGTTCTGTTTCCTGCTCTTCTTCTTTCCTTTGCCGTTCTCTATTAGCTTCCATAGAAACAATTTCAATTATCAAAATTATTGGGTGCATCTTTTCTTTTTCAGTTCAATTTGAAGTTCCAGTGGTACAACATTCATTGTTTCTTGTGATTTTTTTTTCATTTTCTATTTTCATTTGATTTTTCTTCCCATCACGCCATGAATCTCCGTTTCACTCATTTGGTAACGGATGATTCATTTGTGATTTTGAAAACACTCTTTGGTTACGGTTAATATTGAACTGAAGACCCTACTTTCTATTACGTATCGTATACGATATGTAACAGATGATATTTAAAACTCTGCGCATCACTGTATCTATGTCCATGCAACATAAATGCAACGTTTGGAAATCTTCATTCTCCAAATTAAAACATATAGCATCAAGCAATCAATTTCAAGTATCACATATTTGATTGTTTTGGAACGGTTATACATAATTGCATGATGATATAGCAGACTATCAAGTGACAAATGGAAAATGATAGCAAAATCTCGGACTAGTACAAATAGATTGTGAAACAAAATGAATTTGTTTTATGTTTTTGCCTAAAACTTTGAAGCAACTTGCGACTCAAAAGTAAAACTTATAGCATATTTAAAAAGCTTCATTCTCCTAATTTAGGCATAGTATCGAGCAATCCATTTCAAGTAGTGTCATATATTTGGTTGTTTTGGAATGGTCATATATAAATGCATGAGGTATGGCAGACTATCAAATGGCAAAGGATTTTGCTGACAACGATAATAAAAAATTTTGTAGTATTACAAATAGACCGCAAAATAGAAAGACTGTTTCACATTTTTGCCTAAAAATTTGAAAAAAATGCAGCTCAGAAGTAAAACTAATAGCATATTTGACAGGCTCCATTCTCCTATCCAAAACATATAACATCAAGCAATCCATTTCAAGTATCACATATTTGGTTGTTTGGGAATGGTTGCACAATTACATGATGACATAGCAGACTGTCAAGTGGCAAAAGACTTTGCTAAAAATGATAGCAAAAAATTTTGGACTAGTAAAAGATAGATTGCAATATAGAAAGAAATTACTTCACATTTTTGCCTAAAAATTTGAAATAAATTGCAACTCAATAGTAAAAATTATGATTTTACCTGTACTAGACACTTGGGATGCAGTGAAACTCTATCCAGGGTACCATCAACTTTGAACCAATCAACGGCTAAGAGCTTGAGAAGAGGATCCCCACCTATTACCTGAAAAAGTTAATAACAAAATTCCCATCAATTAAACGTGGATACTTCAAAAAGTTAAGGATAACACCAAGCAGCTTTCATTTTTAGTTCAGATACAATATTTTAAACACAAAATAACCTCACTATTTTAAGAACTAAAAGAGCATACTGTTATTTGCATTTAAATATTGCAAAGTGGTATTTTCTGTTCTGCGATATGTCACTGATGACACCCATAAATAATAATTATTAAGATAGAGATTATGAGGAATTGACAATTACAAAGTGTTCTATCAAATTCAAAGAAAATAAATATTTTATAAACCACATAAAAATAGCCTAAGAGTCACAACACAGAATATCAAGATGCACTAGCAGAACCCATAAATTCCAAGTATCATCGTTTCAATTTCATTGATGACTAATGTTAAGATTAAAAATCCCACATCGAAAAAGTACATAAAATATAAAGGGTATTTAATGGTTTGGATTTAGTTGTCTAATTAGTTAGTTCTAACATTTTAGCAATGGTTAACCCAAATTCATTTAAACCCATTTGTCTTGGGCTTAACCTCTCCCCAATTGCTGTCACCTCCACCCTTTCAATTTCAATTTCAATTCAACTTTCTAATAACTAAAAGAATCTAGGTGCTCAAATACAAGAGTGGCAATTGGAGGACAACAGTGCAATCAAGTGATCCATATACTACGAATTAATCTGCCACTATGTAGGGAAATTATACATAATTCAACTGAAAAAAAAAAAAAAAAAAGGAAAGCCAGCATCCAGACCACCTAAAAACAATAAGGGAATGTAAAAGGAATTTGACAAATAGTTAAATACAACAAAATGCCAAAAGAAGTTGAGATAAGCGTACAAAAGAAAATGAGGTAGAAATTCAAGATAATGTAAGAAGAAAACGAGGTAGAAATACAAGGTAATCTATTTATTATTTACCCCTCTTCAAAAGAACAAGTACTTGAGGAAATGGTGTAGTAATTTAGAACCACAAAAACAAAGCAGATAAAACAGCAGAGGTTGGACAATGCAATTGCAGTCTTTTTTTTTTCAATGTACCATAAAAAAGGAGCAAAACACTTGCCACTCTGATATCATAATAATATACAGAGCATACCATAAATTAATAATTTGAGAAATCCACACTTTAGAGAAATGTCTTACCAGCAAAAAAATATTTTAGAAAGAAAATCAAACCTTGGAGTTATCCTTCAAGTAAGTCTTTCCTCTGATCATAAATCCCATGCCACTTGGAGAAGTCCAACAATTTGAATCCTTCTCATCCTTACCTTTGGGTAGTGAACAATGGAATTGGCTTAGATCAATATTGATTGGATCTTCACTAGGATCCAATTCTTTATTTGCAGCCAGTCCTGAATCCACAATGACTTAGTACGCAAAGAAAGGAAACAAGAACATAATTTTATTTAGGATAGCAACCAAAAAACTCCAAAATTATATATATATATATATAAAATTCCAATTGTTTATTTAAAAACTAGACTGCCCAAGAACTTTTATAAATCGAAACAGTTGTAGTGATCAATAGTTTCTCTAGGGCATTGGTTTTCCAATCAATATCTGGACCATGTTATCACTCTTATGCTCTTTATTATTGTTATGCATTGAAGAGAGAAGTGAAAAAACTAACTTTCAAGAGAGAGAAACTGACCACTGACTGAACAGTTCAACAGTTCATGGTCACTATTCACGTTTAAAAAATTGATTACAATGAAAATATGCCTGTGATTTGGATTTTACAAGTCAATATCTATACATAAGCACTCTTTTTTCTATAAAACATAATCCTCAATGCATTTCCTTAAGCTATAAGTAAAATATATGACCAAATGCATATATACTATTTTATTTCTCAAAATCAGTGCTTTGCCTATTTTATATTAAGAAGCATTATCTACCAACAACGATGAGCTAGTATACAAGACATCCCATGTTGCAGGATTTGAAGAGAGTCAAATAAGAAGCCTTCTCCTACATTGCAAAGGAGGCTGTTTCTGTGGCTTGAACCCAGAAAATCAATGGAACACCAAATATAAACAGCAGTGTCATGTGATCATTAAGGACATTAATATGACATTGCATAAATAATGATTGGATGAATATAACAAGGGAGATAACCTGAAGTTCGCCTCAAAGCTAAGCTTGCAATGGCCCATGAAACATTCTTCAGTTTCACTTTCTTATCCTGCCATGTACAGTGAGCCTTCAGTTGAGACTTCTTTTCTATTTTCAATTTCAAATATAAATAATAGCATGTTCAATCAGATACTGTAAACAAAGAGTGCAGATTCAGAGACCAGTAGTATTCCCTGTTATACAAGGAACTCGCAACAAGGCATTGCCAAGGATGGAGGCGCAACATAGGAAAGCAGTAAATAAATTCACTAAGGATAACTATTTTACATGCCAATAAAGCAAAAGACTGAATAAAATAGACAAACCTCAGAGGCTGGTTTTTCATCATCATCACTCTCTCCTGATGATGATGAATCAGCAGAAATTGCATCATAGAACTCATCCTTCACTTCTGCATCCTCATATTCACTACCAGAAGTAGAATCGTCAGAAACTTTTGAATGGACAACTGTGGTGCCATATTTAGATTTCAATGCAGGATTTGCTCCAATATATTCCTTCAAACCTGATTAAAAACGAACCAAGAGTAAACTACCTCCCTGACAAACATTTCACAAAACATTGCTAGAGCACAAATTCATAGAACTTTGAATACCTGAAAAAGGATTTCATAATCAAAATTCTTATTTTTCCTTCAACAAAATGAACAGTAAAATAAAGCACGTTACTCTGCTTGTTAAACAGCCATCATTATATGCCAGCTAGAAACAAATTATAACTAGAGAGACACATAACAAGTCCCAGAAAATTTCCAGCAAAGATAATTTGGGCAAGCAGGTCAGAGTGTATCAATCAAGAGGAAATCAACCTGCCTATTCAGCCAAATATTTTGTCAACAGCACATTTTCATGGGTGAAAGGAAAGCTTAAGATGTTTTTATGCAGACAACAAGGTGATTCCTTATGAGGATTGGATTAATTATTTGTTGCGGACATTCGGATTCTACACGGGTATTTTGGTAAATCTTTTTAGTTCTGCGACAGCAGGGCTATTTAAGTTTTTTTTTCAGTTCTAGGTGTCTTAATGTTATTCTAGTCATATTAAAAATCCATGTCATTAGACGAGTTAAATAAAAGACTAGTAAAAATCCGCGTCATTATACAAGTTAAATAAAGAATAGTCTTTCAATTATCTTGTCAACTTAGAAGTCAATAAAGGAGGAACCTAAGTCCAAATTAAATTTGGAATTGGAGTCCTATTAAGTTTAGGTTTAGGATTACTTCCAAGTCTATATACCCATGTTTGCAATGCTTTATTAAGAAGTTTTCAGTCAATAATATTACAGCAAATTATGCTCTTAATTTGGAGTTGAATGATTCAATTCTAATCTAAGATGTGTTATGTTTAGTCGTTAACTTATCTTTATTTCTTAGAAATTCTGATCTGCCCCTCAAAATTTCTCCAAATTCAAAATTTCTACAAACTGTCATCCTATTCTCTAAAACCCAAGCTTTTCCCTTATTTATATACTTCGAAAGAAAATGACTCTCTGCTTTCAAAATAGAAAATTATTGCTTTCAGAATAGAAAAACTCACACATACAGACCCATATAGGGAAAGAACATAAAAGAGAATCATATAAATACGTGTGTGCACACATACACAAGTCCACCACTAATCACCATTAGCTATCATTGGCTGCTATTCACGTCATTGGCCACTAGCAAAATTACCATCTTTCCCTGTAATTTTCTTATTGAACTACAAATGTGAAAAAATATGAAGTTCTTTACGTTGACATTCTCATTTCTCTTTTGCATTGAAGAAAAATAATTTTTTTTCCAATATACTCCAAACACTAGAAAATGATTCCAATTGATTTTTGTTATCACAAGCAGACAACAGAAAAATCATTTATTTTCTCTGGGAAAGCTCTGTACAAACAAATTATTTTAATTTTAGTGGCTGAAGCAGAAGCAGCTAGTTTAAGTAACAGAAAGAAAAGCAATGACCAAAGTTATAGGAGTTCAAGTTACACGCTAAGATAATCAAAATCCAAACTGCAAATGAAGCCTTTTATACTATGTGAAAAGCCTTTTATACAAAGTATGAGAAAATTAAATGATAAATACCAGACATGTTGCAAGGACCACATTAGTTTTTGTAAAACTCGTGGTCCCCAGAAAACAAAATCATAATAAAGCAAGCAACTTAGCTGATTAACTACTTAGCATGTGTCCAAAATTTGGACGAACTAAAAATTTCTGAAACGGACTGCTAATCTCACCTGGGTCTGACAGTATAAACTTGGCAGTCTCAAGGGCAACCAATTCTTGGCCTCTTCGAGACTAAGGATGGGTATCCAATTCAAACCGAACTAAATCGACAAAAACTAAAAAAACCGAATTTCAAAAAATACAAACCGAACAAAATAAATTTGCAAACCGAATCAAACCACACCAATTTGGTTCTATTCAATTATGGTTTGCTTCAATTTGAATAGAATTTTTTAAAAATATTTTTAATATAAATAATAGTTATTATAATATATTTTAAAATATTTTTAATCAAAATTAATAGATTTTTATATATTTTAATATAAATAATGAATTCTACATAGATTGAGTCGTTTTGATTTGATTTAATATAGATTCAATCTATTCTAATTTTATTTAAATCAATTCAGTTTGGTTCAGTTTAACCGAAATTCTTTTGTCAAAAAATAAAACTAAACTGAAGTAACAGAATTTTTTAAAAAAGAAATCAAACCAAATTGCATTTATATTTAAACTGAATCAAACCAACCAAACTGGATTGGTTCGGTTGGTGTTTCAGTTTACACCAATTTGTGCCCACCCCTATTCAAGACAGTAGATTAGCTTTGTGCATGTTAGTGTGCAAGCACATATAGAATGAGAATAAGAAATATTATAACCAACCTGCCACTTGGGACAACAATGCATAAGGAATAGTCTTTTCAAACTTTGAGCACCAATCTGTCTTCCACCTACACCATCCTATATGGTGTATCTCTAACATTTGTGTCACAATACATCCCGTGGTATTTGCACCCATGGGAGTGTTTAAATTTCTAATCTCCCAAGTTGAAGCTGCATGTCACAATCATAGAAGGGAGACAAAGTAAGTCAATAAAGGCTCATGTATTTGACTGATAGCACTGACTATCATTAAGATGGTTGATTTTTACCAGGCAAACAATACATGCAAAGCCAAGAACCGATAAACTAACTTGAAAGAAGCTCTTTATCTTCATAAACATAAGCATTCGCAAAGATGGAACAAAATTCCCAAGCTAGCAACATAATCACATTATCCACTTCAAACATTTATAACTCATTCTAGGAAATTCGGTGGATAAATTTTGAGTTACAAAAATAAGTGTTACAGATAACAGATACTTTTCAAGCATTTAACAAATTTAAAAGTGATTATCAAGAAAGCTTTTCAGTTACCAATTTACTTAACATTGCAAACCCAGGTTTAAACTTTAGATCCTATTTCCTACTAAATATGTCATATTAATCCTCAGATAATGGTATAGAATTTTGCAGCAGTAACAGAACATTATAAAAATGCTTCACATATTCTAGATATTTTCCAGTTTAGAATTTAATCCTCTTACGGTTGATTTTTATACGGCGATATCCAGACTTTGGAGGTCGATTCTTATGTACAGCTGGAAATTGCAAAATTGCTGCAGAAACAAATGAATAGGATGTGTCAGTTTACCACAGGAGTGGCAAATGTAATCCTTGAAATGATCTAAAGAAAAATTATGAAAGAAAAACATAAATTGGCAAAGTAAAAACCAAAATGGTGAGCTAAATTTAAAGATGCACAAAGGAGATTACATATAGTTCACATGAGATTAGATGATTTATCATTTTCAGAACAATCGAGTGTGAGGCACCATATCCACAGCAATGGATCTCAAAGTGCATAGCACGTTCCAAATGCTAAGTGCACTAAATCCAAGCCAAATGGTATGTTGTGCTAGTGAACTACGTTAATATTGTGGATTCTCCCTTTCCAGACATGTGGTAACACATCTGCGAGCAAATTAAGCTATAAAAACGCTTGCCACATATCACTGACGCCACTCTGACCTGAGGATACAGTTCCACAGATTGTCCAAGACTTTTAAAAACTAACTTAAACCACCATTGCCAATGATCAGAGAATTTTTTATGTCACTGCCATAATAATAGCACAACAGCAGCTGTACATTAGTTATGCGAAGTATGACACAAAGCGAATGGTACTGACACTCAGAGAATTAGGTCCCATTGCCAGAAACAAGGTAGAGGAGGAACTTGTTCACTAGCCTTAAATCCAGAGTGTAATGCATTACATGCAACTTGATGACAATAAGTAACATTACATTGAGCATAAAAATCATATTTGCTTACTATAAGTTCCATCTTGGTCGCTAAACCATTGTCTAGAGAAAAGAAAATCCCTTTTGGATTGCCACCTGTGAGAGACATTGTCCAACAAATAATAACAATATAATGATGTAAAAAACAAGATGAACTAAACCAATTTCATTCAAGCCAGCACTCAATAATCAATGCCTTGTGATTTCCAACAATTAAGTATGAAAAGTAACAATAAATGCTGACAATAAAGGCAAAGTTTTAAGAAAGGGAAATTTATAGTAATAGGATGGATTACAGGAAAAGTATAATGATGGTATAATCATATGTTTGAAGTGCACACGTCTGAACAGGCTACCACATGTAATTTTCCATTCATTGATTGGGGTATTAACTTAAGATTAAGAACACTGAATCTCATCGATAAAAAAAATAGTACAATACACGTAGTTATGACAAGAAGCTATTTGGGAGGTAAGACATGAGGCTGTGCAGTAGGCTAGGATGTAGTAGCTTCAGGTTTTCACCAAACTAAGGGGATCCTTTTGCTAAAGACAGTGACAAGTTAGCCACTTAAATTCAGATCTAAACGCAAATAATGAAAAGGGCGGGTGGGAGAGAGAGAAGAAGAACATGGACTAAAGTTGATGAAACATCATAGGACTCGTTCAAAGAAGATACAACAAAAATGACAGAAGAGATACTATTTCTATAAAGTGAAGGCTTTATGTGCTGCTCATTGAAGTGCTATAATAAATTTTGTTGACAGACACAATAACAGATTTGAATCAAGGGAATTTCAAGTACTCGTATGAAAACAAAACTGTTTCACGAAAAATTCAACAATTTTCTCTGCTTTTCCACATTCAAGAGTCCCACTTGTTTAGGTTATACACATTAATTCTCATCTGATTCCGAAATTATTCAACTTCCCACCGCTTTTCATTAAAAGTAAAAAAATAAAAAAAATTGATAAGCCAGACCCTATTTCTAAACCCAACTTATTTTTAGTCACACGGCCTCAAATTGAAAGGTTGCATTCTGCATGACTCACATCATTTTATTAAGAATTTCCAACAAAAACCTATGTCGAATTCAAGTTGCAAAGCATATGTATCAATTTAGATGTAGCTAAATAAAATTTTACTAAATCAAACAAAATGTGATCCCGCCCTTAGGCAGCAGGATACATGAAACAGCCACTGACTTACTGAAAAGCATACCATCAAGATAAAGAATATGTGATTCTGGCATAACATTACCGAGTAAGATATTTTGGATCATAGGTACCATAGACAACATCATAGTGTCCATCATAAGAATCTAACAGCTCCAAGTCACCTGCCAAAGTATCCCACCTGTAAAGGTTCATTACTTTTCTTTAGCAAGTCAGATGTAAAGAAACATCATCTATAAGAAATGAAAAAGAAGAGTTAATCAAAGTGGCTCTAATACATTATACCACTAAATTAACGTTAACGTCTAATATTTCTAAACTTACGTGGAATGACATCAATGGTAAGACTCCGCCCTTGTTTTAAATAAGACACTGCCATATTTTTGGAAAATAATGCCAAAAACGTTTTTAGAATAGTTTCTGTTAGAACAGAATGCAAGTTTTATTGTAAATTCTCTTATGTCTGAAACACTAGAGAGCGATCAAGAATGTTCTCTGGAAGTCACTCTCTCTGCATTTACTTTTGCCTTGCTCTTGGTGTTTCCTCATCTTGAAAGAAAACCAAAACATATTAATTGAACCTAAAACAGCTTCATGATTGTTTTGTACATGGTAATTTGTTAGGCCATGTATGTCTTTCCAAAAGAATGCTTTGTAGTTGCCTACAATATTACACTATTATTAGTAGTACTTAAATCACCCTGCCTACACTATTACAATTGATCAGTTTTCATTCATTTATTATCTTGATAGACAACCTCCTTTTTTTTGAAGTAAAAAAGAAAATTGAGCTCAGATCTATAACATCTTATACTATATATATTTTCTTATCACAGATTATTAGTTGATAAATTTAGAACTTATAAAAGTATTACATTCAAGAGTGAAAAGAAAATCACAGGGGATCATATGCACTCATAAGAATGAACTACTATAGATTAATATGTAACGTTCATGGAGGAGAGTTGATCAAGCAACTTACTCGTATCTTTGATGTCGATCAACATTTAAAATGACCTCGAAAACAGTATCAGCACTGGTATCAATAACACCAACAGCCTTGACAAGAACACCTTTACTATTCTACAGAGAGTACAAATTCATCAGACTAGAACGTGAGGCTTTCTATGGAGTCAGAAGAGTTCCCTTCTTCAGTTTGATTGAATATGTCATCAGAAAATATAAACACCACAGATAATCACAAAACAAAAATAATTCACAAACATATACACATATGCAGCTTGTATGAATTTAATGAAAAAGACTGCATACTGCATCTCTTGCTACTTAACAAGCCAATTACCCAACTTAAGGGTGAATCCTGTATATCAAATTTCAAGAAATCACCTGTATGACTCCATGGCATTAACTTGGCATAGTAATTCTATTGCCCCCTCCCCCTCCCTTGTTCTCTCTCTCTCTCTCTCTCCCCCCCCCCTCTCTTGACAAGAACAGAAATTTTGTCAATGAGACAAGAAAGGAAATTACCACTTGGAGGATAAAATATATTTCTAATACAAACAACAAAGAAAAAAAAAACTCCTACTAGTCATGCTGAACAATAACTAATGGAGATATTCTCAAAATCCAGCAATTAAGCAATAAAAAATATAGAAAAAATAACTGAGTTTTCCAACATAATTTGGTACAACACCACTTTTATAGATCATGCAAGTATGGTATAAATTTCTTGCGACAGCCACACCTTTCCCTAGTAGATACTTATAAAATTATTTGAGCAATGCAACTTTGAGGATTTTGTTAACAGAAGAACAAGTAACAAAGGAATTTAAAGATCAGGACACAAAGAATGTGCAATAAAGATATCCCAGAGTTTTAGTATAAAATTTGTATCTGGAATCAGTTTTTAAGTAATTACAGAAATAACATTTTCCATCATTCACAACTCATGCTCGCTAGAGCTGAGATTGGGAAGCAGCAGACCATCTATTTTTTAAAAAATAAGAAATTCATCTTTTATATTCAGAAAGGGAGGAAAAGAGGGAGGAGGGGGGGAAGGAGAGATGGAAGTGAACAGCAGGGAACTTTTTCACACATTCACACAAATACGAGACTTTCTTTAATCAACATCACAGCATTGCTTGACTCCTTAGTCAAAAGTAAAGTTACGGAGAAAAAAGCCTAAGGCATTGATTTCTTTCAATGACTTAAAGACTATTGATGATACACAGTAGAACTCCTTTAAATTTCTAGAAGAGATATCATCCAAAAAATTCAGACATCAATTAACTAAAAACAGAAATCTTTTGAAGATACAATATTGATAACAGGATGAATAATACAAATGACAAATACCTTGGAATCAGACACATCCTCAAAAATTCGAATGCCTGAAACCAAAAGGAACAAAAATTGTTTAAGAGCAGAACATGAATTAGTTTTCCCTTCAGACCTAGTATATATGTTCAGTGATCACATGTTAATTGGAAATTTTATTGCATGTTCTAGCAGGCACAATAAACACCAATTATGAAGAGACAGCCGATCTTGATCAAGGATAATTAAAAAGTTTTCAGCTATTGCCCCATGCATAAAGGAATCTACTCCTCTTTCCCAGTTCATCGGCCTATCATCAATGTAGCATTTCCTTCCTATCAATAAGAAAGTACCTTCAATATTAAATGTCAAACTGCCCCCAACCTAACCTTTTATGCCTTCCTTGTTGATGTAGCTTCGATTTAAGAGATTTTTCACAAATTCTTTTTATGTCATGAAACAAATATTTACATGACCAATAAATGTTTTCTTCAAAAGTCAACCCAAAATGCACCATTTACTCTATGATGAAAAGAATTAATAATTAAAAATTCTCGAATAGCCTGCACTTGTCAAAATGACCAACATTAGCCCATATTTCAAGTATGAGGTACAATTGCAGACACTCCATTGGAATCTATTTATCCATTTAATTATATAATATAACTTCTTATAAAACAATTATAAAAGCATATGCATGCCAACAGAGAGACCGGTTGACTTTAAGCCATTAAATCTTTAACTATGTTAATTCTTAATTTTAAATTTCCAGGTCAATTTTAAATGTGATCTAAAGCATTTAGTGGCCCAGCCATGACTGCACACAATAGTTAAAAAATAGGCTAAAAGCGTAAAATTGGTCATTTCCTAAGTACAGCCATTTCAAACTAAAAAATAAATTCAAGATACTTTTGGCGATTGACCCTGAAAAAGCCATTGTTCTCAGAAGTAATCAAAGCATTATGGACACCATTTTGATGATGGCATTTGAGAATCAATGGATATTCAAATGCTAACATAGTTATTTAGCAAAATGAAGATCAATAAATGATATACACTATTTTATATAAATAGTGCATAAAAAACCACGAGAGAGTTAAAAAGGAAGAGTTTAAGGAATATAGAAATTGATGATCTTGACTATGGACATCAAAGAAAAACAAAAATTCATGGGTTACAGTTAGATATAAATCAGCTGATCTACCATTTATTGTACGAACACATTTCCACTCATGTGCTTCAATTGCATCCCCAACCTCTTCCTCATAATATCCATCCGTCTTGATGGCAGCTTGCAAGTTTGAAGATTGACGCAAAAGCATCTCAGGACCTGTCAACAATAAAAGAAGAGCAGACAATTGGCTAAGTGAATAAATATAGGTTAAAAAAGCATTTGAATTATCATACAAAATAAATACTACATTTATGTTATATATAGAATGACCTGATGTGTTAACATTCTTTTAAAAGCCTTTATTATAATTTGGTATGTATTCAAATTTCTTATGAAAAGAATCAAATAATACAGACTAAATTTGAAAAGATTTTATAAAATATTTTACAGAAAAACAGACATGAGCATAGCACCTCACCTTGCCCTATTCTTACAAGCTTTTTTAATCCATGTGCATACCGCCTCATTCGAGGTCGATGCCCTTCTAGATTGATCCTTCCCAATATATAATGAAATGGAAAACAATTTTAAGTCAGCCAAATCATCAAATATTAAGCCATGCGAAGGTAGGCCAATAAATAACTGATAGAAAATGAAAAAACAAGTATTGCAACTGAAGCACTTGAATTCTGCAAAAGCAAATCAACTAAAAGAAGAACTATTAAAAACCATTGAGCATTCAATTACTATATTATACACTAGGGTTGAGTATGGTTCTCAGAGTAACTGAATCGAACCGAACAATAGATTTAATAATGATACTGAACTAAAAATAACTGAAATATTTTTCGAAAATCGAACTGAAAATAAATCGAAAGAATTTTATGAGTACAAGTCAGTTCTTTATTAATAACCATATGGAGAACTAAACAAAAACCAACTTAAACTAAAACTAAACCGAAGAACTGAAAAAATATATATATATATATAATTTTAATACATATAAATATATTATATACAATTTAAAATCTCGACATTGAGTATTTTATGGATACTATATTTATTTAAATGATATATATAAATAATGTAATATCAAATTATATAATTATGTTGTGTATAACAGTAATCATAGTATTATTATAAATGAGTAAATTATATATTATAAATATATAATATACTATATAATTATCGTAATAAGTTTATATAGTTATAACCAAATATAGAATATACAATCTAACTATATATACATATATACAATATATAGTTTATATCATGTTATGCACTATTTATATATAATTTATAAATATATTATTAGTATATAGATCTCAATTTAATATATTGCATCAATTTGATTTTTATGAGATAAAATAATAATATAAAATTTTTATGAAAAAGATTTGAATTTTTTTTTTTACTATGAAAATTTTATTTTTTAATTTAGAATTGAAGACCAAATTGAACCAACATGAACCATACCGATTTTTTGGTCCAATTCAATGTTATCTTCATTTTTTGGTCTTGATCTCAGTCTTCAAATTTTAAAGACCAATGATTTGGTGCGATCATGATGTTTCCAAAATACCAAATTAGACTGAAACATGTTCAACCCTATTATAGACATTTGCCTCTAATTTAAAATAACAAAGAATTCACAAGTGGGAAGACTAACAATAGTTGCCCATCTTCTCAAATAGCAAATAAAGCCACCAACAACCAAACCATATATCAGTTGTCCTAACCCCATTTTTACCTTTATATTTTAATTACAAGATCAAAAGAACACAACCAAAAGAACACGAGAATTGACAACATTTTTTGAAAGTAATAAATAAAAAATCATTTCTTATTAAGTAATAACTGATTTCATAAAATTTCATTAAAAAAAAAAAGGAATTTTTTTGAGGATTGTATTCTTTTAAAATAGTTAGATAATTTATTTCAAGAATATGAAACTTGTCAAAAACTTGGTGAAATTTTTAATTTGTTCTACTTTAACAAAAGAAAATATACCCGGTTTTCATAGTAAACAACCTCAAGATACTCAAAAAAAAAAAAAAAAAGGTTTTCTTACAAGTTTTCCCAAGGAAGCTTATGCACAGAGAGATTCAATTACTTTGAACTATTTATACAAGATAATTCACACATTTGGCACGTACTCATTCTTCATGTCTAGCTTGCTTCTTGTACTACCTCCCCTTGAGAGCTCATATTCAGCCTGTCAAAAGAAGAATGTTAATGAGATAAAAATTCAGAGAAACTTGGTGGAATCGACATTAGTTTCCAGTAAGTGCCAAACCTTTCAAACCATAAACAAGAATCCATTCTCAACACAAGGGAGGCCAGAATTTTAAGTTTGAGATGCAAATTGGAATTTTTAGCAAACTATGCGGCAGTATTAAGTGTCGAACTAGTAAAATACAACGATGAAGTGATAAATAATTCCACCATGATGACATATCAGCAAAATATTTTATATAAATTCAACAAAAGACCATTTGATTTGCAATGTGCAAATAGATTCCTCATACCTGCTGCTTTGCATGATCAAATGCCTCCATCCATTTTCGAGCTTCTCCAGCTGTTGCACAAGCAATCTTGATTATTAAAAAAAAGGAGTTAGTTATTTCTTTTCACATAAAAAACAAAAATTTTTAGGAAGGATATGCTAATAGATATAGAAGAATCTATTTCAAAAGTTAGGGTAAGCTATCTTCCACTAAGAAGGAAAAAAACAAAGAGAGAAGAAAAAATAAATAAATATTATTCAACAAAAAGATAAGAATGAGGTAAATCTACGGAGTTTGTTTATATGCTTGCTACCTGTAACACAAATCGGGCATATGATCCCAAAGCAAAGCGTGATAGAGTTAGCATAGAGCAAATAACATAGAGAACATGCTAGGATATAATGAGAGCCAACACATGTTATCATACAAAAGTGCACATGATTAGAACAAGTGTTTGAGCACAAATTAATTCTTTATCACATTTGTTCCCTAAACAAAGAAGTGTCCTTTCATCTCAACATATCAACTCCCAAACTATCTTTGTCTCCATACCTGTTTGTCTTCCATATGTTTCCAAAACCTCACTCGTGGATCTCTATGCAAACAACAATAGATGTTACAAGCTTCAACCATTTGTGCATTGCATATGATTATAATATAAATGATTTTTATCTTAATGGTTGTCTTTAAAATTATGAACTCCGAGTTGGTATGAGTCATTATATCTAGCCAGTCTTAAGCTCAAAGGAAGGAGGAGAATTGCAGTAGGTTGGCGGCCAGTGTAAAATTATGCCAAAACCTAAATATGGATTAGACAAACATTAAGATAAACGTTGGGGCGTTCCTTACCTGAGCAGGACTCTGTCGAAGCCTGCAAGTAGTGAGAAATAGGCAAGGGTATATGGCGTTCCTCAAAAGTGATGCGTTATGTCAGCATTCAGATGCGGCACTATATATGTAAGGTTTCTCGCATCATGGGCGGATGTGAGCAAAGAAGCTAACCCATAATAATAGTAGCAGTAGTAGTAACAGTAGCATTTGCAGTAGCACGGGTAACATAAGTAACAGAACAAGTTGACACCATTATAGGAAGAGCTAAAGACAAAAATGAATAGAGACTAGAGTTGGGATGGATACATGAAATATTGGATCTCTTACAGGTAGGCTAATGGAGCTAATGGACACTACAAAAAGGAGGAAGGTGAACATTACATGTATTCAAGAGACTAAATGGATAGGAGAGAAAAGTAAGGAAATCAAGAAAGAGTACAAATTGTAGTATACAGAGAGAGAGAGAAACAAAAATGGGGTAAAAATTACTATAGTCGGGTCATTAAGAGATGTAGTATTTGTGAAGAGAGTGGGAGATAGAATCATTACAGCTAAGGTAGTTTTAGAATGTAAGGTAATTAATGTGGTTAGTGTATATACACCACAAGTTGGTTTAGATAGTGAGAGCAAACAAAGATTTTGAAAAGACATGGATGATATCATGCAAAACATGCCAAATGAAGAGAATACCTTCAGTAGTTGAGACTTGAATGACCATGTAGGTCGAGATAGAGGTGGTTTCGAGGAAGTACATAGAGATTGTCGCTTTGGGAATAGAAATAATACAAGGAAAACATCTTTGACTTTGCAATGGCTTATGACTTAATACTGACTAATACATGCTTTGTCAAAAGGGAATCTCATTAGTAACCTTTAAAAGCAAGCAACACAAAAGCCAAATTGACTTCTTCCTCACAAAGAAGTCAAACCGAGCCTTATATAAGGATGGCAAAGTTATTCCAAACGAAGCTTTAATAGTTCAATATAGGTTATTGGTCTTTAATGTCAAGATCAAGTGACAATCTAAAAGATCATTTCAAAATTTTACTAAGAAGTGTGAGCAATTTAGGAATGAGATGAGAAATATGGAAACATGGGATCCAAATATGGAAGCAAATGATATGTGGGCAGACATAAGTAAAAAGATTTGAGAGGTGGGTAGAAAGGTGCTAAGAAAGGGTAGGGGACAATGCCCACAATCAAAAGAGGGGTGGTGGTGGAGCGAGAAAGTCCAAAAGGCAATAAAGAATAAAAGAGAATGGTACAACTACCTAAATGTGAAAATGAGATGTGTATGAGCAATATAAAATAGCAAAATAGGAAGCAAAAAGACAATGAGTCAAGCTAGGGCAAGTTTTATGAGAAATTAGGCACAAAAAAAGGAGAAAATGATCTATACAAGTTCGCTAAGAAAAGGGGAAAGAAGATCTAGAGACTTGAATCAAATTAGGTGTGTTAAGGATAAAGAGGATAAGACTTTGATGAATGAGGAGGATATTAAGTAACGGTGGATGAGCTATTTTCTAGGTCTCTTCAATGAAAACTATAATGGAAATCTAGTAGGTGAGGACCATATAGCAATAGAGAACAATGTGAACTATATTAGGACAATTAGAATCTTAGAAGTTAAAGAAGCTTTGAGAAGTGTGAAGCTAGGCAAAGTATGTAGTCCTGATAGGATCCCTATTGAGGTGTGAAAATGCCTTGAGGATGTAGGGGCAGTTTGGTTAACTCATTTGTTTAATAATATGTTAGTCTCTAAAAAGATGTCGAACAAATAGAGAAAGAGCATTTTAGTCTCAATCTTTAAAAACAAAGGAGACATCCAAAACTGCTCCAACCATAGACGGATTAGGCTTATGAGCCACACTATGAAGTTGCGGAACATAGCATTCAGAATTATACATCTATCTTGGCTAACCAATTTGGCTTTATGCCAAGTCAATCTACTATGAAAACAATCTTTCTTAGCAAAAGCATAATAGAGAATTATATAGAAATGAAAAAAGATTTGCATATAGTGTTCATCATTTTAGAGAAAACCTACGATAGTGCCATGAGAAGTGTTATGGTGAACTTTAGAGTGCAAAAATGTGTCAAATACATTCAAGTAATAAATGACATATATTATATGATAGTCACCAGTGTACGTATAGTTGGAGGAGATACAAGAGACTTCCTCATCATAGTCGAACTCCAATCAAGGGTCGACATGAAGTCATTATCTTTTCACTCTAGTCATAGATAAACTATAAAAGATATACAAAATGACATTCTTTGATATATGATATTTGCTGATGGCATAATGCTAACAAATAACACTCAAACAAGCATAAATAGGAAGTTAGAGCTCTGAAAAAGTACACTAGAGACAAAGGGTTTTAGAATAGGTAGGATTAAGACTGAGCATATGCATTATAGGTTTAGCAAGGGTAGTAGTAGAGAGAATATTAGAATGCGATTAGAGGGAATAGTTATACCCCAAAACACGCACTTCAAATACTTAGACTTAATCTTGCAGAAAAATGTGAGTTGTAAGGAGGATATCGCGCATCGAATTAAAGCGGGACAAATAAAATGAAGAAATGCATTAGGTGCACTGTGTGATCACAAGATTTCACATAATAAAAAAAAAAATTTTATCACACTGTGATAAGACCTATTATGATGTATGAAAATGAGTGTTGAGTGATAAAGGTGCAAAAAGTTTTCGAAATTAGTATGGTAAAGATGAGAATACCAAAATGAATGTGTGGTCATACTACTATAGGTAGTTTATAATTAGTGTATTAGGCATAAAGTTGGAATTTCCCCCATAGCAGATAAGCCGAGGGAAGGGAAATTAAGGTGGTTTGAACCGTAAGTCTTTAAATGCACCAGTTATAAAAGTATAACACATTGGAGTAGACGTAAGTAGGGAAGGGGTAAACCTAAATCCATATGGAAGAGAGCAATTCAAAATGACTTAGAAGCCTTGCATCTTTTCAAAAATGTGGCCTAAGATTGCTTCGAGTGGAAAAAGCGAATCCATATAGCCGACCTCACTTAACTTAGGACTAAGGCTTAGTTGAGTTGAGAGAAAGTTACCTTTAAAATTATGAGATTATAAATTTAAATCCAAAGCCTAATCAATATAAGAAAAATAATTACAATATATTTTAATCATACAATGGCATAACAATAAACCAAAATTAATTATTTCATTATAATTATTTCTTTGTGAATTATGTGTAATTATATTTTGTAATTATGTTTATTACTATTGTGCTTATTATTGTTATAATTCAAACACTAAACTTCAATTAATATCAACATAAATATTTATTTTTAAAATTTTTATAATAAGATTATTATTGTTATTTTTTATAGAATTTTAACAATATTACCAAATAATAGCTAAAGTGAATTTCCTTAATAGAGTTATATAAAGTATAGAATTTGATATTAAGTTATCAATCAAAATATTAAACTTCTAAAATCTCTTATAAAAATTTAGTTTAACCAATCTTATTAGACAAAATTAAAATTAGTTGAATGTATTTATGTAAATGAAAAACTTATCATTGTATTACAATTCAATGACAGTTAAAGGGCATACAATTCAGTTATAAGTAAATAACTTTTAAATGAAATTAATCTACATTAAAATCTTGTAAAAATTTCACAATAGTAATTTTTTAGACAGAAGAAAAATTAAGAGCATTTATTGATTTAAATCAAATATTTGTAATTATATTAAAACTAAGTATGTATAAAGTTTAAGTTTAAAGAGAAGAAAAGAAAAAATTTAAAAACATAAACAAAGAAAATGGGAGAGGAGGGGACAATGTAGCAATGTCTCAAAAATAGTGTCACACTATCTCAATTAAATATATATTACAGTGAGTATAAATAAAGTAAATTTATGTCAAAAATTATATTGAATGATAATTAATATATAGTTAATAAATTTTAAAGAAAATAAAGAACTATATAAAAGAAAAAAATAGGAAGGGAAGGGGTTGAATCAAATGGCATTATTCCAAGAATAGTGCCATAAGATTCAACTCAAGAAAATAAATAAAAAGAAAATAAAAAAATTTGTAAAAATGGGAAGGGAAATCAGTTTTGGGCGATTTCAATTTTAGTGTATATATATAATATAATATATAATGCAAAGCTGACTACAAGTAAAACAAGGAAAATTTGATGCCATATGCCATCTTCCTTCATTGCCTTTATAGTCTAATTCCACAGGCCACAACAGATCAATGGCCATAAAAGGATCCCCTTCCATATGAATTCCTGAGTTGCAGTCATTTGCAAGATGCCACAGAATTTTGCACCAATCATTTCATATGACACACAGTCATGTATTTTATTAGTTCAAACAGAAAGATTCAAAGTACAAAAATACATTTTAGGATATACTGGGTTATATTAACCAAGATTGAAAATTCTTCATCAGCTTAATCTTTGAGGAGTTTCAAGGTGCAAGGGACTGTTTTTCCTCCTAATTGGATTTGATATGCCTTCACTAAAGAGGTTTGACATTATGTCAGAATGAATAGGTTGTAACTCCAGGGGCCAGTTACAATAGTGGTTTTAGTGCATGTGTCATGGTTCAATTAATTCGTTGGAAATAATAGTCATTGAAGGTTCAGCAGCTTGCCTTTTATGTCAAATAGCAAGCCATAACAAGGGAATATGCAGGGTAATAAGAAACATAGAGCTGCCAGTATGGATGTTATGACAATATTTATCACAAGCATATTTCAAGTTCAGAGAAAGAAAACTCTTGAATCAACAACAGAAACATTGCATGGACCAAAATAATTGGATACCACCTTTTGTCCTGTTCAAGGATTTGTTTCATGCAATTTTTAATCCACTTCTCCTAGTTTATGCCTCATTAGTTTCCAGAGGGGCCTTATTATTATTTTTTTATTAGCTCAGAAATTGACACTTTCAAAGGCGTTGAATTTTATAGTTCATTAATCTTTCTTTCATGATGCTGACTATTGCCAAATGCTGTATGCAGTTTGATAACATGAGCAAGCACAGATTATATTAGGTTGATTTGCATTAGAACACTGTCATAAGGCAAAACAAGATATGTGGCAAAAACAAACAAGCCAACTATGTTTATCACTTCATTTGAATTACGATATCCACTATATCAGAACACTGTCACTTTATTTGAGTACTAGGATTTCTCAAATCACAGAAAAAATATGCAAATAGAATTATAATGAACTACTTACTTCTCCCTTTTTTGTCTCATCCAATCGACTGTAAAATCGTAGAACATAAAGATCCTACAAAAAATTTAAGGGGAAAAAAGTATGAAGTTTATAAAAATCTTGAAAAGAAACAATAAGGAACTATCCATGATCAGTATCACTTCAATGGGGAAAAACACTTATCATGCAAAAGAAGCAACATCAGAATTTAACAATCTAAGAAAAAGAAGGATATTGATTCACAAATTTGATGTGTATATTAACAAGGGCCTCACCCCATGATTAACCTTTCGACGCCCTAGCTCCTCCACCATAAGCGCAGGCCCAACTACACCCTTCCGGATAGGTTTCTGGACAACCAATAGTTGAGAATCAAGACAATTTTTTTTATAAAGAAAATCAAACTAACACTTGAAACAGTAGTGGAACTCACAACCTAAACAAAATATTAGCTTTTGAAATTTCAGTCTGAACTCAATAATCTCACACAATCAAAATGCATTCATTTTGCACCAGAATCAAGAAAGTGGGAAGCCCAAATCACATTACATTGGAAAAATCCATTTTTTAACTTAATGACATCGGTCTTCTCTCTCTCTCTCTCTCTTTTTTTTTTTTTTTGGGGAGGGGGGGGTTGCTCAAATAACCTAGAGTTTTTCAAAGATAGAGAGTTCTTTGCAAGCTCAATTTTGTGAACCATGAGATAGTTATGATATATTAGCATTCTAAAGCTCCTTTTGATATTGAGTTTGGAGCTACTTTTGACAATTGCATTTGACTTTTTTTTTTTTTGAAAAAAATATTGCTTCTATTAAAACATGGTTTAAGAAAAACTTTAAAATTTAGCATTTTTTTCCCAGACCATGGTTCCAATTCCTACTACTATGCCAAAATGACAAAATTTATGAGACACGTTGGCAACATATTTTCAAACGAGTTCAAAGGCTCAAGCGCTTGTTTGGAACATGAGGGAATGATGGGGGAGCTAATTGGGAAATTTATTAGGTTTGAGAAATATGATTTCTGGTTATTGCAGGAATTCTGGTTTTTAGCCAAATAGGAATAAGTTGTCCTAATATCTTTAGAATTTTTACTTTTATTAATTATTGTTGAGTCTTGTTCTAAATCCTTGTTAGATTAGGAAAAAGAGTTTATTATTGTTGAGCCTTATTCTAGTCCTTGTTGAATTAGGATAAAGGACTTTCGATTTAGGATTAGCTACTCCTATAAATATCTAAGTTTGTAATAATTATTATTCAGTTTTCATATTCAAAAAACAAAGTTTTCCTGCAATATTTGCTTTAGAATTGTGAGCCTCAATTCTATTCTTTTAGGTGTGACTCCTAAACCTTCTAAGTGCGACTCTTAGCAGTTTTCTCATATTTTCTTTCCTTTTCCCTTTATTGCAGACCTGAATTTCAGTCAAATCAGACCTGACATTCAGTTTCAACTCCTGTATTTTTTCTGCAAAATTCAATGAAGAACAGGCTGTCAATTCTGTCCTACATCCCATATTGTACAAATAAATTTTATAAAATAAGCATTAACTGCACTATACAGTTCAATGTTATAATGTAAGAGAATATAACAAAAAATGATGAACAATAATTGATATGTGAACTTCTTTATTCTAGAATAATAAGATGCACAAGCAGACAGAAGCAATAGAAGAAAGTACAAATAATAAATGTATTAGTGGACAACCTGGCTAGGATTAGCAAAGAAGTTTTCAGCAAAACAAACTCATTATGCACATAAATATCTAAAGGGAAGTAAAAGACAGTATTACATTCACATAAATAAACAAATTTTGTGAATTGGTATCAATTAATAGCTTCCTCATCAAAAAGGAAAACATATTTGCATTCCACTGATAATATCAACCTCTCTCGTTCTCCTATAACGCCCTCTTTCAAGTCTGACTAACTCCTCACTTCACAGTTTCATCTCTCTATATGTTTTCCCTAGAAGGCAAGCACAACAGCATTCTGCCCCACTACCCTTAATAGGAAATAAAAATTTTGTAGTTCCCTTTAGGCAATAAATATTGGCTGCAAGAGACAATAAACAATAGGGGGATAATGGTCCTTATAAAAGATCAGAAAAGAAAATTGAAACAGATGGCAACAGTTCTCTGAGAAGGCTATACAGAAATAGTCCCCAAGCTCCAAGCAGCTAAAAATTATGAAAGCCCACATGCATGAAAGAAAGTGCATCATTGTATGCCTCGAAGAGATCCTCTAAAGAGATGGCCACTTTCCACTTTTCAGAAGACAAATAACTAGAATAATCACATTCCAAAGTTTTTGAGTCGCATCGCATCTCTTTTTAATTTTACTCCAAATTCATTTATGCTTCTCAATAAAAGCTATTAGAAGCCAGGCAAAGATCCCCTTCATAAAGACAATTTAAACTCCCATCGGTAGTCTCTAACTGACGAAGTTAGAAAGGCTTAACTTTCAATCACAAATCCAAGGCAAATTTGAAATCCATGCCAAGAAGAAAAGCCTGATTACCACCTCATAACACATTTTGAACAATATACATAACCGAGAATGTGCAACAAGCCCTTTCAAGTTATCATGCTTATGTTGGATGTGTCGATGCTCCAATGGCACTCAGATTTTTCAGAGAAGAACATAGTATATATAAAGTCTAATACAAACAGCTAGTATAGTTACAAGTTTCTAAGTACTAAAAGGCTCCAATGTCTCGCTGCAGCACAGACACTGCTTAACATGGCATATTATCAAAAGCTCTGGAAGATTATAAATACCTAAACCTAATAGCTAAGACATTTCCAGCTCTCTTGGCAGGACCACCTATTTCAGTATATCGCATATACTTTCGTGAAATTAGCTTGCCGGGAAAATCAACATGATCATTGTCTGATGACTAATACAATTTTAAAAACCAAATATTCTAGAACTACATTTTGAGTCAACTTAAAATTAATAGTTTCACAGTTTTGAAAATGTAGCTTTAATTCACTCTACTCCAAAAAAAAAAAATTTTAAAAGAGAGAGAAAAGGGGCTTACAATGCCGGGGTTCTCATGAGGATCACGTTTGTACATCTCGACATATTTGCCTCTAACAAACAGAAACCTGAGGTGACAATACTCGTGTCCTATCGAATTGGTACCTAAATGGTATACCCAACCAAAATACTCAAATAATCCCTCTCTCTCCTTCTCCTGCTCCTTCTCCTTCTGTTTCTCTTGTACAACTCCACAGCTGCCAGAACTTCCGATGCTGCTATCGGATCCATCCCTCTCCGTTCTATTATCTGCTCCGGCCTTCCTCACCGTCACCTCCGTCGTCGTCGTCGTCGTTTCCATTGTTACTTTCCCTCTCTCTCTCTCTCTCTCTGTGTATATATATATATATATCTGTTAGAATTTATTTGTCGGTTTTGCTTAGCAATCAATAAATCAAATCGAATCGATCAAATGCAGGAATGATGGAGAGAATATGTTCGAATTTGGAAGAAAGGAGGGAAGGGAAGGGAGACGAGAAAAGATAAGAGGATTTCGATTGATTGATTGGAGATTAGGACGGTGTGGTGCGTTGTAATAAATAACATAATCCCATTATTCCCTCCGCCTTGATCTTTGGTTGCCTAAAATTTGCTTTTGCTGGTTTGCTCTGCCTGCTGGTTTTTATTAAATACCAACCTGTTAATTAATCAATTTAGAAGGTGGGTGATTATCGTTAGTCGTTTGTGCTGGGCCCCCGCAAAATGAGTCCAGGGGGATGGAGCTGCGTGGGTCGCAGATCGACGTTCTTGATTGCTTTTTGACATCGATCGATGCTGTTTTGGGTGTTTGTATAGTTTTCAACGACGTTGTTAATGCAACCGACCTACCTGCCACCTTGTCAGTTGTCTTCTTTGAAGAATTAAAAGAGTAATAAAAATATTATGTATACTGTTGTACGATAAAACCTTTATATAACCGTTAGATTTTGTTACTTTTAACCACAGCCGTTCGATCTTTACCAGTTACCAGTTTAAGTGGTCGACTTTCATTTACGCTCAACTGATTGACTCATTCGCTGCGCATACAGTTGTTGTCCTTTTTCATATATCAAAACTCGTAGTAAGCTCTCGTAATGCGTGCAGTTTCGTAATAATAAATTTTAAATATATTTAATATATTTATTTTAAAAATATTTTTATTAATTAATTAAATAATTAATTATTACTTTATAAAAAATTATTATCAGATAAATAAATAATAAAATAATTTTTTTTAAAACTTACAGTTATATATAGAAGTAATTGTTATAAATGATTCTTTATCGATTGATACAAATTTAAGAAAAAAATTATAAAATTTGAATAAAGTCAATTTCTAATAACTAATCAAATAAATAATATAAATATTTCATAATAAAATATTATCAATAAATTTATACTTTTAATTTTATATAATATACTTTAGAATAAAATTTATTAAAGTTAAATTAAGTAATTATTTACAATATATTATATTACCGCTAGCGTATGTATACTCAAAATTTTTAACAATAAAGAAAATTAATTTTAATTTTAGTTTCTTGTTTAAATAAATTTTTACTTTTTAGATTTTTCTAATTTATTGGTTGTCAATTATTAAAAATTTTTGCTTTTTAGATTTTTAATTTTCTATTCAAACATTTCTTTCATCTAGTTTTAGTTTCTTAGTTAGAATTTTTACTATTTAAATATTTTAATTTTTCATTTAGAAAATCTTTTTTTATATGACAATCAATTTTTCTAATTTCTTATATAAAAAATTTTCATATGGTAATTTTCTATTACATAATATAAAATAATGACATATGACAATACTATATACAATTATTTGACAAATGATAAATAATTGTTTAAAACTAATATTGAAACTAAAATTAATAATATATATTGATTTCTTATTTAAAATTTTTTAATATGATAAATTTTTATTATATAATATAAAATAATGACATGCAACAATGCTACATATAATTATTTGACAAATGGTAAGCAATTGTTTAAAACTAATATTAAGACTAAAATTAATAATATCTATTGATATGTTTTTTCAGTAAGTTCAATTTGGCATTTTTAATTGACTTGGAATGTCTAATTAGATTCAATTTTAATTTTCGACTAACTAAAACCTAAAACTCTTTATTTTAAATCATTTAAACCCCTTTTACATATGAAATAAGAATGCGTTATACTCAGTCAAATATCAAATTGATCAAATAAATTATTTCAAAAACATATATTTTTTTCATCGTTCACTCATATCTCGCATTTTATAGAACAACATCAAGCAAATAAAATAAAATAAATACAAATTTCATTAATTATCTTTAATAAGAAATTGAATAAAACCAGAAAATAAAATACAAAACTCATTGACTATCATACCATCATCAACCTTTGTATCAACAACTATTTGGACAACTCAATAAAATCCATCACAACCAAATTCTACAATTCTAAATAACATCAAAATAGAAAAACTATAACTAAACTTGTCGTAACTCATGAGCAAAATATAAATCCAAACAAATTTAAGAAAATCTCATACTTTTAGTGATACAAGAGAATCCAGATTTGTATTTGAAAGTAAAATGTCTTCTTGTTATTGTTGTAAATTAGAATTGATTTCAAATAGAACCATAATGAAATTACATGAGCTTATTGTTGTTGTTTCGACAACAATTTCAATATCTCATTGGTCTTCTCTCTAACCTGTTAGAAGTCAAAGCCTCTTTTGTACTTAAACATCCTTAATTCTCCACTGTCTCTTTCTACTTTTATAGCCATTATTATATCTTCATCTTCCATATTGAATTTCTCAATTTCTTAGCCCATTAAATATCTACATTGCTTATCGAATTCCTTAGCCATCAAATTTCTTGTCATTGAGGAGATTAGGTAATAGATTTTGATGATAGAAGGAAAAGAGGGAGATAAAAGAGAAAAATTTTGATTCAATTAAGACTATGTAGAGATAAGAGGAAGAGATAAAAATGATGATACTATTTTTGTCATGAAAATTACAGAATAAAATTGTGAATGATGAAGAAAGAGTGATTATAAGAAAATTCCCACTTCAAAAGCACTATGTATATAATTTGAAGGAATTCAAAATGTGGAGAATAATTAGGATAAAAATAACAACAATGCTATTATTCACATTTTATATCTATTTTATCGTAACTAATTTTGATAATTATACTATTCACTTAAAAATATTAAGAATTGTAAAGATATCAATTAAAATAAATCATTTTAAAAAATATATTTAGACCCACATAGATGGATAAAAATATAAAATTGTTTAATTAAATTATTACATACAACATATGTAGTACAAAAAAATACTATAAAAAAAATTTACACATTGAAAATAAATAAAAAAGGATGAGATTGTTATGATTTAAATCATAATATCTTACACCAATAGAAAAACATTTTATCATTATTATAAATTTAATATTGTGAACATCAATAAAAAATAAATCATTCACATTAAAATTAATAAATTTTATTCAAGAAAAAAATATATATCTTTGTTGTAAGTAGTCCCCAACGCTCCAACATTGATAGAAAAGATGGAAAACTGACGGATCGCTTTTTCAGCAATAAATCTCGAATATGAAAAATAACATATCCTTTTTGTAATTTGCACGTAGCACCGAGCAATGGATGTGCTACTTGCAAAGTGGTTCACACGTCTAGTCGCTTTGCTGAATACATATGGCATCTTTTGAAGGGGAGACAAGTGCACAAGCACAGCAGCTATGCAATTGTCCTGGTTTAAGATAAACATCGAGAGATTCATTGCCATCGTCATCTGCTGAAAATGACATATGAACAAGAGATGGAAAATTAACGGAGAATCAACGTGTGGTTGGCCTCATCACCAGGGGTGAAGGCAACTAACAAGAGAGCCTTGGCCATCTTTTTTTTTTTTTTTAATATTTTGTTGCCCTTTAAATTTTTCCAGCAAATTTTAAACACATATGGAATATTATCTTTTTAGCTCTTGAAATTTTTTAAAATACTCTAATTTAATAGTTTCATCTCTTCAAATTTTTTAAAATACTCTTTGTTCTTCAATTTTTGTTGTATAAAATATATCAAGAACATTGATTGTCGTATTCTTGCAGCAATCAACAAATAAGTAGAACAATTAATTCTTAAAAAACGTAATTTATCACACTTGTAAACCTTTGATTCACACTCATCGCTGTAACAGAAAATAATTGAGTAAGCTTGTGCAGATCACGGCACTAACTTGCAATAGTTAAATTATAATATTTAAATATTTTATTTATTATAATAAATTATCAAAAATAAAAATAATATATTTTAAATATTAAAATTTAGAAATAATGTGAAATAATTAAATAATTAATAGTAAAAATAGTGTTAATAAATAATTGATGTTAAAGGTGAGCATTTAATCGGTTAGATTTTTACTTAAATTAAATTTATCAAAAGTTAATTTTTCTAAATTAAAACATAGCTAAATTGTTTTAAAAAAAATCCAACCAAACTGATTAGTTTATTCATGCTTACCCATAATCGATGCGAGCATTCCTCAAACTGTAAAATAAAAACTTCAGCTCTGCTACTACTATCTCGAGTTTTCAAAAGAATGTTTATATCAACAGAATCAAACTATTGAAAAATGTCTCACTTTTAACATCAGAACAGGATATAAAAATCATAGATTCTGAAAGAAAGCAGTATTGATGTTGCATTATTAATTTATTAAAACACATAACAATTCAAAGGTATGACAAGACTTAAGTTTTGCTGCAACTCTTCAAAAGTCGCTTGGCGTGAATGTTTGTTTTGTTGGTTTTTTGCATTTTGTTTGGTACATGAGAAAATAATTCTGCATTAACTATAAGCAATTAAACTTTATTACTATTAAGAACAAATTCTTTATTCCCATTAAGATGATCTTTTGGACGAAGTTTTTTTGGCGCAGTTGGGTTTTCAATATTGATCTTAAATCTAGCTACTATTTGATTGGAATGCAAGAGTAGGACAGACCCAAAATTGCATTCAGAATCTAAATTATGGACACTATAAATTTCAAGTGATGCAATTTAGGCCCATAAATGCTCCAACAACATTCCAAGCCCTAATGAACCGCATATCTGTCGCATCCTTGAGGAAGACTGTGATTCCCCTGCATCATCTAATGAGAAGTCCTTGCCTTTCCTATTTTATCTCTTCTTTAAACATACTGGAGTTTTAACTGTCAATGGAAATTAA
>CATIWR010314767.1:0-61750 GCA_949677035.1 Omphalea diandra | reverse complement strand
AAAAAACCTTTTACAAGTGTTTTCAAGGCTCACACTAAAACCTATCATAATATGTGTTTTATGGCTCACACATAACCTATGTGTTTTAAGGCTCACACAACAACCTCTCTATAGTGTTTTAACAGGCTCACACTACAACCTTTACAATGTGGTATTTAATGCTCACACCCAACACTTTCAATCTTACAAGAATTAAAAGAAAATGAGTAGCAAAGGATTGACAACTTTTTCACTTGTAATAAAATTCTTAACATTTGCTATTAATGTTTGGTGGAGTATTTATACCCAAATTCCACCAAAGAAACTAACGGCTAGTTTATAACGGTTAGTTCATAACGACTAGTTTTATAACAACTAGTTCATAATGGCTAGTTTTATAACGGCTAGTTTATAACGACTAGTTTTAAATAGTGCTTTAGAAAAATATATCCGTTGTGTTTCTTCAGCCAGCTTATGTCGCGGTCGCTAATTCATTTGTGTAGACTATAATTCTAACTGAGAATCAGTCTGTCAAAATTTGCAATTTTTACTTCTCAAATCGCAGTCGCTACTAACATGTAGCCTTCGCAATTTTTGACTTTCAATGGCTTCCTAGGACACTTGTCAAGCTCTGATTGTGGACATCTATCCATTGTGAAGCTTTTTGTAATTCACGGTCTCGACTCTGACGCGACACAGACCGCAAATTCGTCTGTCATTTTTGGTTTGCTTCGTTTTGCTTGTTCGGAGCTGAGAATGACTTCGCGATTTAGCCTGTCTAATTTTTGGCAAGTCTTCTCAAGAGTCGCGGCCGTGAATCCTTGATTGCGGTTGCGAGACACTTTGGAGTTAAAAAGATTTTCTTCCAACTTAACTAGAGAGACTTATTTTTCTGTAAAATCAACACTTGAATAAAAAATTAGTAATGATCAATCTCCTTTGTCAAGATCAAAAGAGGCTCTAGACTTAGGATTAATCATCCTAGTCCAACACAAATTTTCAAAATCCAAAAGATTGAATTTATATCTTGGAATTGAAATGTCGTCACCATTTGCTTCTTCAACAATTGTTTTTAATTTAAAAAAACTAATCATATCCAACAATTGTTATTTATTTTAAAAAACTAATCATATATTTATATCACGACACCCACATTTTGATTCTCCGATCATCCTTCTTTGAATTTAAATTATCGATTATGGAGTATTATTAGCCTTCTTTTGCAAGTCATCTCCTATTACGTATGAAAATAAATAATTAAAATAAGTAACTAATTTTGATTCATTATGAATATGAAAACAAAAAAAAAAAAGAGTAGATAAAGTCTCATGATGTTAAACATAAGGTTCATGAAAATAAGGAACCAAAGTACAAAAAAAGAGTGAAGTAGAAAGGATATGTGAATATAGTTTTCTTCATAAAATTTGTATTATATATAGAGGTTGTGTTCATAAATATGGTATAAATGTCATTAAATTTTATAATTAGCTAAAGACTCAATATTTTCCATATACAAATTGAGTATTAAAGAGTAGAGAATGAAATAATTTATGGCATTATTTGTAAAAAAATGTATTTGGAATTAATATGGTATTTTATTCATTGTAAATGTTGATAAATTTTAAAGAGTGATCTTTAATTATATTTTGAAGGTTTAAATGATTTATGACTTTGAGCACCTCGGATTTCATGACTGCACTCGAATGAGTGGAATCTTGCTTGCGACTCCATCCTTTTATCGATCATTAGAAGATTGACAGGACAAGGGTCATACTTTGATACAACCTCTATTTATGGCAAGCGAGGGATCAACAAGGAATCTTTTAGGCCTTGCTTAAGGTCAAAGACTTAAGTCTGAATGGTGGTCATTGCAAGACCAAAATGGGACAATGCATAGAAACTATCCCTAGGAAATATGAAGTTGACACACGAGGAAAAAAATCTAAATAAGACAAAATTTGAACCTAATTTAAGTCAATTAGAAGACCCATTTCGTCTTCAGCCCATCAAAGATCGGGTTCAAAAAATAGGTACGGCTTAGGGAAGAGGTTAGGCACTCCTAAGCAGCTCGGATATTGGGATTCGACCTTTAAACATCTTTGGTTCACTTTTAACATTTTAACTGAGTCATTGATTAGTCCAATTATCGCCCCTAACATACATCTAAGCGTGACTCATTTAAACAAATCAAATCATCAACTTCAAAGGATAAGGGTCATGCATCATGGTAAAGGGGTTTCATGCATACATCATCCATACACACATAATCATTCATAATAGGGAAGGGGATCATGTGACATGATATATGGATTTAGCATGCATCATCATCCATCCATAAACATAAACATCCAAAATCAATATGCAATAGTGATCAAGACTAAATTTGTGATCCAACTCAAGTGATGGCACCTACACCTGAAGCAAGAAAATAAGTTAGTGATGAATTGATATGGAAAACTAACAAAGAAAACTTAAAGTAACAAAAGAAACAAGTAAAGGTCCATAGTGGCCATCTTACCACATCTCTAAAGTCAAGGTTCCTAAGCATATATCTAGGTCCATAAAAATCATATTTTAACATCACAAATCAAAATATAGAACATAAAGAAAATGCATGGATGATGAATAAAAAGGAAAGATGAACACATAATACAAGGCATTTGGAGGACATTGAATGACCAAACGTAAAGATTCACCTCAAATGAGATACTAAGGCTAATGAACCCTCCCATATTGCTCATAAAGAGCTAAAAAACTCAAGGCACAACTAACTATTACAAAAGTTAGGATGCCAAATCAAAAGGCGAAGTTCAAGAACCAAAATACTATTCACATAACTAGCATATGAACTCCAACACTAGAAGGCTTTCAAGATCAAGGGAACCTTAAGTTTTTCACTTGATCATTGCCTCTCAATATCTGGAACATAACCAAAACATAAGTTCAAGACCAAAGAAAAGAAAGAACATAAAAACATTTAGATAGAAGAGTAATAAAAAAAAAACATTTAGAAAATAAACATGACAAGAAATTGGAAAGAAAGAAGAAAAAGATTTTTTGTTGTGTTGCAGAAAACCTAGGTTGTACAACCATGAATAAGGGTTGTACAACCCAGGATAAGGGTTGTACAACCTAGGAAGAGGGTTGTACTGCCTACAAAGAAGGTTGTACAACCCTCATTTTTTAGATTTCAAAAAAAAAAAATTAGAAAGAGAGAGAGAGAGGAGAGGAAGAGGAAAGGGGTCCTAAATGAGTTCTAGTGATATCTTTGCCCTCATAAGCATAATGACAAGTCTAATATCCTCTAAAGATGTTATGGGAATGCACAAATAAAAAGGTAAAAGCCTTGGTTCCACCTTAGAGTGAGTGGGGTGAGGTTAGGGTTTAGGGTTTTCTATGTTTAGGGGTGTTTGAGAGAAGATTTTGACAAAGTTTTGTTAGGGTATCAAAAAACCTCCCCCTACCTCAAAAATGGGGGTATTTATAGATAATGGATGAGTATACATGGCCAAAAATTGTTATAGTTGCACTATGGATGTGTCCAATCACACACAGAGAGACATGTGAACCTCCTAGAATAAAGGTTTGCTTGTGGGTTGTATAGCCAAGAATGGATTATACATCCACTTATCAGGGTTATACAACCTTAAGCCTAAAGAGGGGACTAATCCCAAAAGGTTCTAAGGATTAAGATTTAAGGTAGGGTTGTACATCCTTGAGGAGGGTTGTACATCTTAATTTAATGGGATGTACATCCCTCTTAGTAAGATTAGTCTTAGGGTTTTGTTTTGGGCCTCAGTTTGATTTTGGGTTTCTTTAAGGTCTCCTAAAGCTTTGTTTCTCTTCATTTGGCTTTTTCCATGGCATCTAGAAGAATAGGTTTAGTGCTTTTCTTCATCGGGCTTACATCTTGAGACCTAAAATCTGATTCTTACAGTTTGTCTCTTACTCTATGGGGTTTAGAAAACAACATTTGAGATACGATAGTTGGACAAGACACAACAAAGCATTAGTTATAAACTTGAACACCATATAAAGGATATGAAAGGATACAATATTATACAATATTCTTAGCAGCTCCTCGAGTAAGTACTAAGCTTGTTGGCAGCCCTCTAGCAAGTACCAATGTTAAATATCTTCTTCTAGCAGCCCTCAAGCAAGTATTGAGATTTCCTTTTAGTAGCCCTCAAGCAGGTACTAAGGTTAATGGTAGCTCTCTGGCAAGTACCAAGGTTAAATATCTTTTTTCAGCGGCCCTTGAGCAAGTATTGGAGTTTTTTCTTAACAACCCTTGACCAGGCACTAAGCTTCCTGACAACCCTTTTGCAAGTACCAAAGTTAAATATCTCCTTCTAGTAGCCTTTTAGCAAGTATTAGAGATGATTTGATAGCTTTTAACAGGTATTAGGAGTTCTGTATGCTTTTAGTAAGTCTTTATGGGGGCTTCAATCTTTCTAGCCTATGATACTCACACAAATGCCCTCTGGATGGTCCATTTTTGTTTGAGCCCTTCTGACATTTGTAAAATTGAGTCCATATCCCTATAACTCTTTTAGCTATCTTAGGGCTTGTTCTGACCTAGAGGTAACGGACCTAGGGCCTAAATGTTGTATAAAGCACTTCTTTGGGCATTGTAATATCTAGGAGATAGATTTTTCTTAAAAATACTTCTGAGATCTTGGAGAGGGCAATATTATCATTGAAGGATATCTTAGTGGTCTGACTTAAATTAAGAAACTTAGGGTGTTCTCCAAGTGCTAAAAAAGGAATGAGGGTATTTTAGTAATTTGGATGCGATGTGATCTTTTGGAAAGTTGAGGGCATTTTAGTAATTTAGATGTTCATAGGCTTTTTAGAAAGTTGGGGTATTTTAGTAAATTTGCTGTAATTGGGCTCTTTAGGAAGCTGGGCTTATTAGGCTAGAAGGATATTAAAGTTTGGGGTTAAGGAGGGAGTTGGGCTTGCAAGGCCTAGCCTGGGTCGGCTTAGCCCAGTAGGGTTGTACAACCTACCCCTTGGTTGTACAGCCTTAGAGGGTTGTAAAGCGTTACTAGGACTGCGCAGCCCGGGGCCACTATAGAAATCCCTTGAAAACGACTTGTCTTCATTTGTGCAATTCCTCTTTTTTCCACTCCTTCTCTCTCAACACTCTAGACTTAGCTCCTAAGTGACCTCAGCTCCTTCAGGCGATCAATATGGCTGAGTTTCTCGATGAGGACTTCCTAACTCTCGATGCCCTTGAGTAGCTGCTGTCCCAATAGGGATTCAAGTGGGTGAGTCCGTTGAAGAATGCGATGACGAATATGATTCCACCCAACTACCCTCCCGTTGGCAACACATCAATTGTCTATAATTTGTATCGTCATCTAGTAGGAGCCACTTCAGGAGTGGTAAGTGTCCTTTCTCTTCTTGTCAAATTTATTTTTATTTTTTTGTACATTTTGTCACTGTATGCTTTAGGTGTTACACTTGAATTTACTTCTTACTTGTAAACATTAGGCTTTGAAATATTCAGAGATAATTCCTAGGTCACTCACCTTTTATTTTTAATGAAATTTATTTTATGTCCTATAAGATCAATTGATTGCCTTGATTTGTATGCCCTAGGCTTAACTCTACGACCTGCACAAGGAAATATTGAAATTAACTCATAGAAAGATTCCTAAGCAATTAGCGCACATACATGAGTGAATAATTTATTATATCTATGAATTTATCTATCTCATGGTATTTTGTCTCTATGTTTTTAAACCCTAGGGATTAGGATTCATTGTCTTTTTGTTTTATGAGCTACTATAATTAACACATACGCATATATTTTTATTGCCTCTTTCTTTTCCTCTTTTAGGGGAGCATCTCCTTCCAGAAAGGGGGTGGCTCCAGTGGTCCAAATGGGGCATGAGGTCATACATTGTACCCCTAAGTCGTGACCTATTTAGAGGGGGCCAAGATCTGGGCCATCTTATAAATATTATTCGATGAGACGCTGAAGATCAATATGTTGATGGTACACATATTGGTGGAGCGATGGATGGACATGACTTACACTTTTCATTTTCCCTTGATTAACGAGATTACGATAACTCCTGGGGACTTCACTTTTTTTACTGGTTGTAAGTTGCGAATATTCCACTACCTAATGGCTTCAATTGACACTATCCAATTCTCTAGAGGGATTATCTATAGAGGGTTTCGGGTTGCATTCCCCTGTTGAAAGGGAGTAGGACCATGACAAGGTCAAACATTCAAACTAGTGCACCGGCCGTTACTAATAATAGTCCTAGGGAAGTGGTTGATCAGCTTGTTTATCGCTACTTGTTGTATGCCTTGTTAGGCTTCGTATTTTCAAGTGCTTTTAGGGTAGTAGAGCTCTTCTTAGTACCAATGCTGAAGGACTTAGACTTACTGCACCGCTTTGACTGGGAGTCTGCAGTGCTAGCGTACCTCTGACACTATCTCAACTGGTGCTCCCAAGTACAAGGCTACATATGCAGTGCATGGAGAGTCTTCATTGTGAGTTGCGCTTACCTTTTTTCTTTTTCTTGTTTTCTAATTCTACCTTATCACTTTGAAGCTTATATTATTATTTTTATCATTTATTATTTTATTGACAGATGCGGGATGTTGAGTTGGGCCTTTTACAAGGGTTAGATCCTGAGGACGGTGTGGAGGGCAACTACCCCTACTTTGCATGATGGAGTGTGGTAACCTGTGAAGAGTCTCCTATGGCTACTAGGCGCACTTACCTAAACACGATCACTCTTGACTAGGTATTCCTTCTGTATTGATATCATCATGTTAATCATGATTATCAATTGTATTATCTGGTATTGTACTTACAGTGATTTAGGCCTTTATTACAGTTGCACCTTGATTGTGGATGTCCTATGGCGACATGGTCATTAAAGATGGTGGGGGCTGAGATCATCTCCTATGCTCGTCATTTAATAGTGGGGCCCTCCATTTGGAAGTGGTACCTGGGTGAGCACATATTTCACTAGTGCAAGGGCCTAAATGAGAGACCTGTCACATAGCATCCGCCCATAAGCTTATTTTGGGTGAGGGATTTGGTAGGTGTGGATCTCGCCACAACATTACGATATGTGCCAGGGGAGGAGCTGTCTTTTGTAGACGTCCGCTACAAGTCTTGGATGATCGATACGCTTATGGGAGCCTCTCTTTATTTGACGTGGTTATCCATGCATTTCCCTGTTATGCATTCGATGAAGGGACTGCCATACAATACATGAGTCGAGGTACCACCACTGAGGTGACCCGAAGGCCTACTGCTCCTGCTTTCATATATGGTTCTGTTGCCATTTGGGGTCGCAAATGGGCTAACGGATCTTCTTCAAGAGGTGTGGAGCCAATGGTCGTAGACAACTTGGCCTCTACACTGAATAGCTTGGTAAAGTCTTGCATGGCTTCATTGACTGGGTTAATGATGTCATTGTAGATCACCCAATTCGTTTGTGTCTTTGAGTAGCCGAGACCACTCATATAAGTACTTTGTCTCTCTGCATTTATTATGCTTTAATTATAGTATCAATTGTACTTCTGATGGCATTTCTTTTTCCATTCTTGCAGATGTCTTGAGTCCAGGTAGAAGACATGATGGACCTGATCACTGCGCTAAAGATGGTCGTGATGCAGTAGACATGTTCTATACAGGTTAGTGAAACATAAACAAAATAATGATGTATGCATGTTCATGGATCATGTTTTGTGTGCTTTATGTCCTAAACATCCTAACCTTTGTGTTTCTTACTAGAGACGATCTAATGCCAAAACAACAAGATCAGGGAGAGGGATCAACATATTATGAAGTTGGAGAATAGAGATGGAGCGCTAGACTTAAAGAGCTAGAGATTACAGATATATGGATATAGAGTTGAGGTTGAGGATTCTGAGGTAATTCCTTCTAGAGTAGAGACCGTTGAGCCCCTAAGACTGCCACCCCTTAACTTTTTAAGACATTTTTCTTTCTTTTTTTTCATTCCAATATAATACATTTGGTAAATATTTGCACTATTTATTAGGCAATTTGAAAGCCTCACCCTTTGATTGCTTGGTTAGGATATGTTAGGGTAAACTAAGGTAACATTGCCTCTATTTTTTACCAAACTTTGATATTTTGTCTGTCAATACAGGAATATGTTTCTCTTTTTCTGATTGTGTGTCTCAAACATGCATTGCTACCTCTTTTACATACATATTTTACATAACAGATACCCAAACTTTCTATAACTTAGAAACCAGAGGGAAAGCCGTTCAATTTGTCTTCATCGAATGAGGATTATATGGCCCAGTTGAAATGTTGTACAACCCAGCTAGAGGGTTGTACAACCCTGTCATAGAGGGTTGTATCGCCCTACTTAAGGGTTGTATAGCCTGGGTTAGGGGTTGTACATCCCATGGGTCTGGCCCTCCACTACAAAAGCCCATTTTGAACCCTCTCTCTTTATTTGCCTCATCCTACTCCCCAACCATGGCAAGAACCTTTCTAAAGTCTCTCCCACCCTAAGTGTGGTTTGATCTACCATGGGCATGTCTTTCTGTTCTCTGTTACCTCTTTGATATTCATTTTGACTTTTATTTTTTTACAAGTAACTTGTGATCTATGAGACTCCACTACCCGTACCTTCCACTTTATGGACATTAAGACCTATCCTCTGCTAGAGGAGTTCAGTGCCATTCTCGACTATTGTGTCACAGCTGCAAATCAAATTGCACTATCCCAACTAGATTATCTACATGTCAAAAAAGATGTCGAAGTTGTTTAACTTATGATATGAGGATGTCCCTTGGTACATGTTTGGTGAGGAGAAGATCTTCATGGCCCATTTAATTACTCTCTTCCCTTCTAGTGGTTATGCTCCAGCTGCTCAAGCTCATATTGTCATTGTCATTCTGATGGGCGAGTATCTGTTGAGGAGGGATGACAACGAGATTAATTTTCATATCTTACATCTCTTGGAGGGAGCTAAGTCAAAGAGGACTCCTGTACCTACGATCTGAGGTGAGACCATTGTGGGGCTTAATAGGGTGGTTGGGTGTTAGTGATTCCTTTGTAGGGAGCCCACTAATACTTCAGGTATGAATTCTTCCTACAATCTTTTTTCTCTTTCTTTATTTTTACTTCCCTTCCTTTTTTTCCTTTTCAAGTATGAATTCTTCCTACAACCTCTTTTCTCTTTCTTTGTTTTTGCTTCCCTTCCTTTTTTTCCTTTTCAGGTATGAATTCTTCCCACAACCTCTTTTCTCTTTCTTCGTTTTTACTTCCCTTCCTTTTTTTTCCTTTTCTTTTTACTGTTTTTATTTTGCCCTTACTTTACCTGGACTTCCCTTGCGGTTTTCAATCTTGCAAACTACTCAATTTTGCTTAGGCCACCCTTTCGGGTTTTCAACCTAATGAACATTTTTATTTATTTTCCTTATTTTTTCTTATTTTTCTTTTTCCTCTTTTTTTTTCTTTTATCTTAAATATGGTTATAGGAGAGGTTGGGATTATTGGTCGTTCCTATTATAGATGCGAGGTTTCACCACTTGCAGCACCACCTAAATCGTCCTTGACTAACTGGGCCCATTTCAGTTTCATCCTTTGCAATTTCTATTTCATTAGTCTCATGTGTATGTAGGTTTGGATCTGTGTTTTGTAATTCACCTATCGACCCCTGGCATATCCTTATATGTCCAAGTAAAGACCCTCAAGTATTTCCTGAATAACTGCTCAAACATCTTTTGCTCTTTCACCGTGACATCACTGACAATGAGCAAGATTTTCAAATTTTTCTATGTGCCAAGGTTAAATATAGTGGTATGCATAGAACTAATGTTAAATATGCTCATGAAATGATGCATGTTACGTACACTACCATCTGGAAGCACATCACATAAGTAAGAAAATTCATCATTTATTACCTTAAACTTAGAAAAAAAAATACACCATCATCCTCAAAGAGACAAGAAATAAGAACATCAGTAGAATCTGGAAAGATGATTTTCGCTAGGAGAGCGATGAGAACCTCCTATCCTTATGCTTTCTCTTCCTTCTTTCCTTTACTGACCAAAATATTTGTGTCTTCACCTAGTGTAACATTGCTTTTAACCTTATTCTCTGTTTTATCTTTCATCCCCGTGATAGCTTTGACAACCCTCTCAAAACTTTATTTCATCTGATCATCTGCTAGCCCGACCTTTAGGAAATCTGCTTATAGGATTGCACTTTTCACTATAGTTGGCTCAATCTCCCCGCATGACCTTGCATTTTCTCACCAGCCACTTCTTTAATGTAATTCATGTTCATGTTGTCAATATCCTCCAACTTTATCCCAACATAAGCAGCTTTAGTAAGCTTGCATGACCCGGTGTACTCCCATTTTAGGTTCACGAAGGGTGCATTTTGCTTTATCAAGTTAGACTTATTCCTTGCAAGATCTACCTTGATGACCTAAAAATTTTGATCTAGCAGATACTACTCAGTCTGTTCATCAATGATCTTCTTCTTATCCTTCTATGGCTATATTGACTAAGGGTTGTACAACATCATAGATTGACCTGTTTCCTTATCATCCTCCATTCTTGCAACCTGTTTTCCTTTCTTCTTTTTATTCTTCTTACTATTCTCCTCTTCTGATGAGTCTTAATAATTATGATAACCCAATTCACCAACATCCAGCTGGAACAATGCCTTCTTAGGTTTGTCCATGTCATTGCATGGTGACTTCTTACTCTGAATGGTTTCGTACTCCATTCTTCTAAGAATTTCCTTTCTTTCACAAATAAGTCTGGCAGTGGCACATGCAAATCTCTCACTACTTGTTTTTACCCTTCATTATGGTACCCCAATCCTTTCTTTGTAGTCTAGGTAGGAATCTCTGAGGACTCTGATATGCCAGTAGAATTTTCCCTAACCCCTGTCCTGGAAGGAAGTTTATGTTCTTCATAATCCCATTACCTTTGGATCAACCCATTTATCTGTGACTTGGGTAACCTGAAACTCTTGAAGGTATGGAACAATCACACTTAAAGCTGATACAATTTCACCAACCTCATTAAAGATTGTCACAATTTCTCCTTTATAAAGGATCTTGACTTTCTAGTGACTAGTGGAAGGTACCCCACTAAAAGGATGATATTATGGCCTCCCTAGCAAAAGTGAGAAAGAAATAGGAATGTCCAAGATTATGAACTCCACCATGGCCTCAACTACTCCTATTTTTACCATGATCTTGAATACACCAGTAGCTGGCATTCTACTATCATCATATGCCCTAATGACACTATCAGAAGCCTCCAAGTCCTTCTCAGATAACCCAAACTTGTGCAATAACTTTTGTTGGATAAAAGTTAATCCCAGATCCATCTTTTATCATCACACACGAAGTATGCCTTACTTTTACTTCAACTTAGATGAATAAAGCTAAATTATGATCCCTCCCTTCTAGTGGCAAATCCTTATTTGAAAAGGTGATTTTTCCCTTATGAGTCAGCAATGCAACAACATCTTTCGAAGTAGCTTCACTGGAAATGACCTAGCAAGATAGGGTCTTTATCATAGCCTTCTTATGCTTATGAGAGGTGATAAACAATTCTTATGCACTGATCTAAGCTGGTACCTTCTTTAATTGCTTCACAATAGGGTTGTCATCTTCTTTCTCCATCGCAACAAGCTCAACAGTCTCCTTTTCAACCTTCAATTCTTTAGGAACTTCTCTATCATGGTAGTACTTCCTACTACGAGTTATAGGTCTTACCTGTTTGGCTTCATTTTCTTCATCGCACTTCTTCCATAACTAAATCATTCTCTTCATTCGTACTTCTTTCGACTCCTCATTTGGTCTTTCCCATAGATTGATAGTGCAAACAACTGGAACCTTATTCATAACTTGCTCGATAATGGTAATAACAACTTCCTCATGAACTAGAATCTATCATGAAAGTCCTTTGATTTAGGGGAGGAACATTATGATAATTTGGAAAAGGGTTCCCTCTAATGCTAGGCCTTCTAGTGTTTGGTGGAATAATTGCCTTATTGTTGATAAGGTCTTAAATCTGCCTTATTGTTGATAAGGTCTTAAATCTTACGCCTTAGTCTATAACAGTCATTAGTGTTATGACCCGTTCCTTGATGAAAAACATAATAAGCATTGGCATCATACCCCCTAGGCAACGAATTAGGAGGTGGTCTTGGTGCTAAAGGCTTCAGCACCCCCTTCTTCTGCAACCTCCTAAATTCCTTAAATAAAAGCATCACTAAATCTGTAAACCATTGAGGTGCCCTTACTGTGTTAATGTCGACCATTTTGTTCCTTTATACTTAGGACTAAGACGAGGTGTTTCGTCTTCCCTCGTATTGCCTTCTTGACTCATATTCTAGCTCTTTAGCCTGCAAACTTGCTTATCAAAGATCCTTAAAATTCTTGATCAACATTCTTCTCATTCTGGTATCGATGCCAGGTAAAGATCCTTTCACAATCATTTTGACCTACTACCTCTTTGTGGGCTTTATGGTTGCTTCTAAAGCCATCTTCTTGCATCTTTGGATGCAATCATTAAAGCTTTTACCAATTTTCTGCTTTAAAGATTGTAAATCCTGTAACATGCCTTCAAGATTTGAATTATAAGTATAGTGCCTTTCAAAAGTTTTTGCCAGGTCCTTCCAATCTTTCCTGATAGTCTTTGGTTGGTTGAAGTACCATGTCTTAGTAAATCCCTCCAACAACTATAACTCGAAGATCTCCAACATGGTATCAATTGGTACCCTTGATGCCCTCATGACTAGCACATATGAATGGTCATGGTTCTTAGCATTCTAGATCCCTGTGAACTTGGGTAGCTTAGGCATACAAAAATTAGCTGGTAATTTCTCGAGTTTGCGAGCAAGCAATTCTTTAATGTTTGTTCCATTTTTTAAACCTTTAGCACCTAAAGCTTTTTGTATTTTCTCCAACTATTTAGCAAAGTAATTAAATCGAGTACTCTTTATCCAATTTTTGTAGCCTTATCGGGACAATTATGGCACTACCCATGTCCTTAGCAATTTTGCTCTCATGGTACTCCTTCATCCTAAACTAATCATCATCAATCACCACAGGCTGAGGGGTTTTCATGGGTACTTTCCCCTTGTTAGCTCTACTGGTAGCTATATCTCCTTTGTTTAGGATCTCATTAACCCGCTTGTTCATTTGTTCTACAATCCTTTCTTCCTTTTACTGTTGAATTCAACTATCAACCTTTCTAAAACTTCAGGTGGTATGTTTGATTCCATGATTGGACCAACATTTTGACTTAGGCTCAGCATCTTACTTTTCTTAGTGAGTCGGTTGCCTATTATCTTCCACGAGGTTTTGCATGGAGCTATGAAGGCTGTAAGACAAGGATTATCAGTATGATAAATGAACGAATCATCGATGCATGTATGCATGATATGCACATTATTGCATAAGATCCTTCTAACCTTACTCTTTCCATTCATGAGGTCTAGTGGCTCTTTCCTAAGTGGGGTCCCATTCTTATACCATCATTGGGGAAAGAATACATGGGCTCACATTAGACCAAGAAGAGTTAAACCCTCAAAAGAATAGGATAAATTCTATACATACTTAAAAGAAAAAAAATATGTACATGCAAGAGAAGAAATCCCTTTAAGAAGAGACGGATGGACACAAAAAGTGTTTACATAATAGGAAAGGGGAATACACAAGTATTCACATATGGAGAATATTTACATCAAGGGATGGGGTTACATTTATGTTTACATTAAGAATGCATAACCGTGTTCTTTAAGGACTTTTATTCCCTTTTGAACAGATGCAAACAAGTAGGGTACCCTATTCTATGGTACTGTTGGCTCCTACATACGCCTAATAGTTAAAAGGGTTTTTGTAGTTGATGGCTCCCATAAGCTTGGGGGGTGATTTTTGTGATCCCCCATTTGATATACTTGAAGGTACTAGGCTCATAAGTGATGAATCCTTTTCATAATTTCCTAAGCTTAAATGGACTTTAGGTCACAAGTTTAAAGTACTATCAGTTTATCTAAGGGCACCTAGTGCTTGTAGTGAATTGTGGAGGCTACATAAATGCAATAGACTACTTAACAATAAGTTTAACATACTAAAAGTGAACCAGAGATTAAATGCAAAGTCAATTTTGGGTCCCCAGTGGAGTCACCACTGTGAGGACCTCAAATTTTATGGTTGCACTCAAATAAGTGAAATCTTGCTTGCGACTCCATCGATCATCGGGGGATCTAGAGAGACGGGGTCATACTTTGGTACAAACCCTATCAATGACAAGTAAGGGGATCAACGAGGTATCTTTTAGGCCTTACGTAAGTTCAAAGCCTTAAGTTTGAATGGTGGTGATAAGGGGACCAAAATGGGATAATACATTGGTACTATCCTTAGAAAATGTGGAGTCTCTACTTGAATTTAGTAAGGACTAGAATCTGGGGAAGAGAAAAATCTAAACCTAATTTAAGTCAATTAGAAGGCCCATTTCATCTTCACCTCATTAGAGACCGGGTTTGAAAATTAGGTACGAGTTAGAGAAGAGGTTAGGCACCCCTAAGCTACCCAGAGATTGAGATTCGGCCTTCGAGCATCTTTAGTTCACTTTTAATGTTTTAACTAAGTCATTGATTAGTCAAATTATTGCCCTTAAACATACATCTAAGTGTAATTCATTTAAATAAATCAAATCATTAACTTCAAGGGATATGGGTCATGCATCATGGTATAGGGTTCTATGCATACATCAGCCATACACTCATAATCATTCATAATGGGAAAGAGGATCATTTGACATGGCATAGGGATTTAACATGCATCATCATCCATCCACACATATAAACATCCAAAATCAACTTGTGATAGTGATCAAGACCAAATTAATGGTCCAACTCAAGTAATGGCACTTAAACCTAAAGGAAGAAAAAAGTTAGTGATGAATCAATATGGAAAATTAACAAAGAAAACTTAAAGTAAACAAAAGAAATAAGAAAAGATCCATAGTAGCCATCTTACCACATCTCTAAAGTCAAGGTTCCTAAGCATATATCTAGGTCCATCATAATCACATTTCAATATCACAAATCCTAATATAAAACATGAAGAAAATGCATGGATGATGAACAAAAAGGAAAGATGAACACATAATGCAAGGTATTTAGAGGACATTCAATGGCCTAAGGTAAATATTCACATCAAATGAGATTCTAGGGTTGATGAACCCTTCCTCATATTGCTCATAAAGAGCTAAAAAAACTCAAGGCATAACTAACTATTACAAAAGTTAGGATGTCAAATCAAAAGAAGAAGTTAAAGAACCAAAATACTATTCACATAACTAGCACATGAACTCTAACACTAAGAAGGCTTTCAAAGTCAAGGGAACCTCAAGTTCCTCATTTGATCATTGCCTTCAGTATCTAGAAAAAAATTAAAACATAAGTTTAATTCTAAAGAAAAGAAAGAAGATAAAAACATTTAGATAGAAGGGTAATGAAAACCATTTAGAAAATAAATAAGACTCTATTTTAAGTATGAAAAGGGGTCATAAGTCATTACAACTCACCTTATTCTATCATTAGAGTCACCAAATATCCAATAAGATATCCCCAAAAGCAAGAAATTTGAAAGATAGAAGAAAAAGATTTTCTTTTGTGTTGCAGGAAACCTAAGTTGTACAACCATGAATAAGGGTTCTACAACCTAGGAAAGGGTTGTATAGCCTACCAACAAGATTATACAACCCTCATTTTCTAGGTTTCAAAAATAGAAAATAAGAAAGAAAAGGAGAGGAGAGGAAGAGGAAAAGGGGTCCTGGGTTTGTTCTAGTGATGTCTTTGCCCTCAGAACCATAATGATAAGTCCAACATCCTCTCAATATGCTATGAGAATGCACAAATAGGAAGGTAAAAGCCTTGGTTCTTCCTTAGAGTGAGTAGAGAGAGGTTAGGATTTAGGGTTTTTTGTGTTTAGAGGTGTTTGAGAGAAGATTTTGGCAAAGTTTTGTTAGGGTATCAACAAGCCTCCCCCCACCTAAAAAAAGGGGATATTTATAGATAATAGATGGGTACACAAGGCCAATAATTGTTCTAGTTGCACCATTGATGTGTCTAATCACAAAAAGAGTTGTGAACCTCCTGGAATTAGGATTTTCACATGGGTTGTACAGCCAAGAATGGGTTGTACATCCACTTGTTAGGGCTATACATCCTTAAGGAGTGTTGTACATCCCTAATTATAGGGCTATACATCCCTGCTTGGGGTAGGTTGTTCATCCCAATTTACTGGGATGCACATCCCTATTTAGAGGGATGTACTTCCCTTTGAGCAAGATTAGTCTTGGGGTTTTGTTTTGGGCCTTGGCTTAGTTTTAGGGTTGGTTTTGAGTTTCTCTAAGGTCTCCCAAAGCTTTGTTTCTCTTCCTTTAGCTTTTTCCCTTGCATCTTGGGGAATAGGTTCAGTGATTTTCATCATTGAGCTTGCATCCTAAGATCCAAAATCTAAGGCTTATAATGACATAATTTGTGAATGAATGTGTATTGTAGTTATATTTTTAGGTAATATAATAATTTATGATATAATTTATGGCATAATTTGTGAATGATAAAAAGGTGATAAGAGGTTGCGAATAATTTTTATTGAACCTTAAAGTTCCAATTTATTGAACCTTAAAGTTCCAAGTATTGTTTTGATGATTACAAATAAGTCAAAAAAACTAATCTTTCTTGCAGAACAATAACTCTTTGAACTATGATGATTGAAGAAGGAACTATATTTGAAAACTCTTAAGTATTATAAAGTGAAGATCAAGGTAAACTCAGTTTATTAGTCCAACGGGTGTTGCCAACTTCCAATAGGCATTGTAGACCTCATAATAGGTATTGAAATATCTCAACATGTGTTGGAGAAACACTCTAGTTTTAGTAAAGCTCTCTGGACCTTTCAATAGGCATTGCCTATATTCCTAACAGGCGTTAGACAACTGCTCAGACATAGCTATGCATATTGAACCTCGCAACGGGCATTGTGTTTTTGCAATGAGCATTAATCTTGCCTTCATAGCAGGCATTATCACTTTACAACAGGTGTTAGAGAAACATTCTAGATTGAGCTAAAGCTTCTGGACCCTTCAATGAGCTGCACTCAATAACTAAACAGGCATTGGGTATGTGCTCTAGTTTAAGCTAAAACTTCTGGACTCCCTAATGAGGTACATTCACATCTCAACAGGCATTGAAAGTGTTGCCAATAGGCATTGCGAATTTTCAACAATCGTTGAAGCACTTCTACAGATCTTGGAAAACTGAGTATCAAATACATATTTTTTGGATATCTATAACAAGCATTGTTCATACTCCAACGAGCATTGAGATCGAATCCAACAGGCATTGAGAAAGTTCAATGGTCATTAAAGAAATAGTAAAATAGACAAATGAAAAAATCAAATGAGGAGCCTTGAGCCATCTTTAACAGCTAGTTCCAACGAGCATTTCGTTCATGCCAACAACTGTTGAACTTAAGAATTGTTTGTCAACTAGCCATTTTTTCGTGAAATCAATGATGGTTGATGCCTCATCACCAGGTGTGGAGATTTTTCAATAGGCGTTATTTGTAATGTGAAGTGACAACTCTTTTCTAACGACTAGTTCTTTGTTTAGGCTATAAAAGGACCCACTCTCAACATAAATAGAAAGAGAACTATTCAATTAAGTGAGTAATCTATTGTGACAAATATTCTCAATCAAAAAGGTTATTACATTGTGAACAAAGAGTGATCCAGCATCCAAGAGACATTCATTGATCAAACTTGAGAGTGAACGAAAGAGCTATCTTCAAAATAAAATTTGAGGGATAAACCTCTCAAGAACCCTTATTACTTGATCACTCACATCAAGCATATCTTGTGAATGTACTTCAAGCATATATTCTTGCTTGAATAAGAGAGTTTTTCCTTTTCCTAGAAGTGAGATAATCTCTTGATTTGTAACTCAGAGTTGAGAGACCACTTGAAAGTATCTCTTGTGAAAGGTTTAAGTTAGTACCTGGAAACAATTTTGGGTCAAAGTTAAGTAGTACTTGTGAACTACTTGTAAGAGGTTGATAGTGCCTAAGAATCTATCACTTGTAAAGCTTGGTATGTGCCTGAAAACTTACTTGTGTAAAGACTATTGATAGCACCTTAAGTTATCAATATAGTGAAGGCTCTAGTGAAAATACTACAGGAGATGACGTAAGTAAGTTGTACCAAACCTCTATAAATCTTGTGTGTTGATTCTTCATCTATTTCCACATTTAGTTTAAAATTGTTAATTTATCATTGCTCTATTCAATCCCTCTTCCCCCCTTTCTAGGGCACTAAGGAACAACAATTATATTTGGTATTAATGTGAGATTTTGAATATTATATTGTCAGTAAGTTATAAATAATTATCATTATTTATATTTATGATATAATTTATGGCATAATTTATGGATGGTAAAAAGAGTGGTAGGCGGATATCAATAATTATATTTGGCATTAATGAGATATTTTAAATATTGTAACTATCAATTATTTAACATTAATGTGGTATTTTAAATATTATAACTATAAATAAGTTTTAAATAGTGATAATTAATTATATTTATTATATAATTTTGACATAATTTATAAATGAATTTAATTAAATTCTCATTAATGAATAATTTTTAGAATTAAAATATAATAAATAATTTATAATAATCTATTAGAAAGGGATTACGAAGAAGAGATTATGGGAAAAAAAAAAAAAAGTCATTTGTCATATTTTTAGAAAGCATGCCAATGGGTTACAAGTGAAGTGGAAAAAGGTTTTTGTTGCAAATGTTTTCTTCCTCAGACTATATTATACATGTTACAAAAGAAAAACTAAATTTATACAACATTTTTCTTAGTACATGCCTTTTTTTTTTTTTTACTTTGTCTTCTATTTTCAAAGGTAGGTGAGTATTCATGCAGAATGCCATCTCATGTCATCTTCAGTTGTAAAGCTTTCCATGTAATGCCAATTTCTAAAGATAGATGAGTGTTTATGCAGAATGGTACCTTATGTCATCTTGTACTCTAAAGTTTTCCGTGTCATACTTTTTTTTTTTTTTTTTAAAGGTTAAATGTAGAGATGACTAGGGGTTAGCATTCAATTTGTTTGATTTCTACTAATTAAATAAATTAAATTTTATATTTTTTAAAATCGAACTTAAATTTTTAAGAAAACCAAATAAATCGAACTAGATAAATCAAATTTTATATATCTACAAATCAACTAAATTGATTTTATAACATTTTAGTTTAATTTGATTTAATTTAATTAAATTACACATATTTTAAATTAGTTCGAATCAAATGAATTTAATTTATTAATAATATTGATTTTTTCAATTTTTAATTTTCATATAAAAACTAAATCAACAAAAATCAAAATTTGTTTAAAACTAAAACCAAACCAAACCAAACCGATCAAATAATATCATTTTGATTTTGTGTTTGTTTCATCCGATTTTTACTCATCCTTAGAGATGATAATTTTTTACTCAACTTGGAAGGAAATTTAAAATAAACATATTTGAAAATTTTGAACTAAATTTTGCCCGACTTGAGTTCAACTCATGAATCAATTCAAATGAACTCAATCGTAGTTTGATTTGCAGGTCAATCTAAGTAAACCTATTTAAATTATTAAGATATTTAAAATTTATTTAAAAATTAAAAAAATATTTTTATTTTTAATCTTATATGAACTTAATTCAATTATTTATTTTCATTATATATAATCATTTGCTTAAAAATAAATTATATTTAATTTATTAAGCATTTAAATGAAAATAAAAAATTTTAGTCAAACTATATTTGTGTAAAATCTACTTTGTTAAAAAACCACTTGGTTAAAAATAATTTTTTAAGAAATTTATTTTTCTTAATAACTTATGGAAAAATATTACATAAATAATAAAGAATTAAAATAGAAATTTTAAAAAATGAATAACAAATAACTTGACATGACCTACAAGTCGAACAAAAGAACCTGATTTAAATTACTTAAAATATTTAAAATTAATTTAAAAATTAAAAAATATTTTTTATTTTCCATTTTGTATAAACTTAGTTCAATTACTCGTTATTTGCTTTAAAATAAATTATATTTAGTATATTAAGCATTTAAATAAAAATAAAAATTTTAATCAAATTTTATTTATGTAAAATCTGTCTAATTAAAAAAATTATAAAGAAAATTATGAAAAATATCAGATAAATAATAAAGAATCTAAACATACATTTTAAAAATATATTTTAAAAGTAAATAATAAATAATATGAAATATTATTTTTAATTATATATTTAAAATTTAACTTAAAATTTTTTCTATATATAAATATGATAAATGACCTAAATTCGATCAAACCTAATATAATTGCCACCTCTAAGTAAGATTATGTCCACTCACTATCTCAGTGCATATTTGCTAATTTTCTTATTAAAAATCTTGAGATGGTATTGTGGACTCTTCTTCATCTAAAAGTTCATCGCATTCCAAAGTCATTAAATTTCTATAATTCTTCTTTTGATATTTTGGAATTTTGACTTTTTATAGCCTTTAGTTGAGTACTTATAAATTCCATTTGAGATAATAATGGACTATATTCTAATAATATTATAGAGATAGATAGACATATCAATATGAAATTTGAACGCTAAAAGATGAGTTCCCTTTCTAGGAGGGCTAGGGTTCTTTGTTAGGAAAGGAGATTGTCTCTGTCCACCATAACCAAATCTCTCCAATTTTTTTTGCCTTTTTCTCCTCGAAAGGCCCTTTTTTTTTTTTTTTCCTTTTGTTTTGTTTCTCTCGTACGTTTTTCTTTTTTCTTTTTGTAGTTATTCTTTGCGGCAGTTTAAGGTTCATTGATTCAACCATTCTCTCCTACGTCATTTTGGGCTGAATTTTCTCTGGGTTTCATCTGCTACTCTGCGGTTTGGGTCTGAGCAATAAGAACTAATATTAGAACTGAAACATGAGTACCAATGGAGAAAAAGATGAAATTATCTGGGATGATGATCACGAATCCGATCCAAGGAGTGGAAATTCCTTTCTGATGGCTGCCAAGGTCTGGATTAATCGTCCTTTTAATGGGAATGCTTTTATGGATACTATGATGGCAGCTTGGAAACCGAAATTTGGGATTACAGCGAAAGAGTGGTACAAAAAATGTCTTCCTCTTCAAATTCATCAGTTCTAAAGATCAGGACTAGGTGTTTTCAAACCAACCATGGCATTTTGATCATAAATTTGTAGTAATGTATAAAGTGTCCGGTGATAAACAACCCTCTTTATTACAGATGTTCCACACAAATATATGGGTTAGGGGTTATGACTTGCCTGTTCCACAGAAAGATATGGGTTAGGTCTTATGACTTGCCTTTAAACTTGATGACGGTCCAGACTGCAAAGGCGTTGGGAGCCAAATTCGGTTCCTTTATTCGCAGTGATATTGAGGAGGAACAGATAGGAGGGTGTCTTCCTAGATTCAAAGTCCAAGTCGATTTACGAAATCCTGTACAAAAGAAGCATGAATTCACACTCGTACTGGTAATAGTATGTGGGTTTCATTTAAGTATGATAGTCTTCTAATACTTTGCTATTACTGTGGAGACTTTGGGCATCTAATGAAGTGTTGTGAAGATATAGATGACTTGGACGAAGCCACTGTTGCTTGTAACTATGACGATTCTCTTAAAGCCTCACCGTAAAAGAAACACAAGATCTTCATAACCCTGGCATTTACCTCCTCTTTTTCGCATCATCGATATCGACAAGAAGGAAATCCAATGACAGTGTCCAGCAATGGAAAGGGGTTGGACTCAAATGCAGATTCTTTTATGCTGTTAGTAAGAATTCTAGTAGATCCCTAAGCCAAATTCATAGATGATATGAGTGCCCACTTGCAGAAATTATTAATGCCAGTTGACCATAATAATGATCAAACCCCTCTACAAATAAATGCCCAATCAACCTTTCCCAATTCAGAAATCTGTCAGCAGAAGAATGGCCCCTAGATGTCCCAAAAAAAAAAAAAACAATATCACCAATTCAATGCTGCCGTGGTCTTAACACACAAACCACTTACACCCTTAACCCATCCCTACCCAGTGATTGAACCCTCTCTCCAGACGTCACCAAAACCCCAACAACCCTTAATATGCCACACCTCGACACTCCTGCAGTCCTTGTCCAGACTAAAGATTTGTCAACTAATTGCACGACCAAAGCAACTGAAGCCATCCCACCACAGTCATCTGTTTCTTGACCAAAAGCCCACAATATCATGTCAAAAAAGAAGGGGAAGAGAGTTCCCAAAATTCTGGAAGGGGATACAAAAACTTGAGTTTTGATCTCTGGGTTGGGCAAGAGTAGCTTTGCAAATGCTCATAAAGATCTTACTTCGACAGATCTTTTTCCCATGAAGAAAACTAAAGGCATGGATCCTGTTGAACTAGGTAATAACGTTATTTCATCGGCGGAGGCTATGATTTAGCCCTGCCGGTAGCCATGACAGCCTCATCCTGGAATTGTCATGGGTTGGGGAACCCCGCGACAGTTGGCATCTTAAAGAGCCTCACTAGACCTCATGTTCCCTCAATGGTTTTTCTTATAGAAAATCAGTTGTATTCAGCAGAGATGAGATTGCTTCATCAGGCTTTGGGTTTTGGTACTAGGATTGAAGTGGGTTGTGATGGAGTTGGGAGAGGTAGAAGTGGTGGATTATGCTTAATGGGTGGATCAGATTTCAGCTACTTTGCAGTTTTTCTCTTTGCACCATATAGATGTCATTGTGGATGCCTATCTGAACAAAAATAAAAGGCAGCACACGGGAGTGTATGACTGGCCTAGGGAAGAACAGAAATACCTCACTTGGGACCTCCTTAGGCGCCCTTGTGATGGTGGTTCGAGACCATGTTTACTATGTGGAGATTTTAATCAAGTTTTTTATTTGGATGAGAAATTAAGAGGCCGTCTTCATGATGCATCCAAATTGCTTCAATTCCATGAGGCTCTAGCAGATTGTAGGTTGGATGATTTGGGATTTGAGGGATCACGTTATGCTTGGAACAACAATTGGTTAGGAAAGGACAATATTCAGGAAAGACTTGATAGGTGTGTTGCTTCACCAACCTGGTGTAATATTTATCCTGATTACAAGGTGTTCAACCTTCTATAGTCAGGTCCAGATCATGCCCCAATTCTTTTATCTTTGAACGACAAGACTAATGGTAGGAAGAAACTTGCAAGACTATTTCATTTCGAGGCAATGTGGCTTCAAGAGGAGAGTTGTTAAAAGCTGATTGAGGAGGTTTGGAGAAACTCAGACATTTCTTTTTCCACCAGTTTACTTGTAAAGATCAAATTGTGAAGTGAGGCTTTGTTGGGGTGGGCAAGACAATCTTTAGTAATGTGATGAGGGACTTAGCAAAACTTAGATAGGAGTTGTAAGAGCTTAATGGGAAGGACCAATCTGATGAAGTTTTGGAAAGGGTAAAAGTAGGGAAGGGTTGTATCAGGGAGTTAGTATCAAGGGAAAAGACTATGTGGGGACAACGTTCTAGGATTTCCTGGCTTAAGGTGATAAAAATACTCACTTCTTTCATAGTAAAGCGACACATAGAACGCATACAAATTAGATAACAGAGATTTATGATGAGACAAGTCAAAAATTTGAGGAGAATGCCATAACTGGAGTTTTTTTGGTCCTATTTTCAGAAATTATTTGGCTCATCCCGTACTGCAAATAAGGAGTTAATCCTCGCGAATGTTCGACGCAAAGTTTCACAGGAGATGAATGCTTTATTGACTAAACCTTACTCAGCCAATGAAGTTATGACTGCATTCCAATAGATGAATCCTTCTAAGTCTCCTAGGCCTGATGGAATGTCAGCTTTCTTTTATCAAAAGTTTTGGAATGTTGTCCACTCAAATGTTATTTCATGTGTTTTAAATGTGCTTAATAAAGGGATGGAAGGAACGTATGTTGTCCCAAGCAGGAAAGGAGGTGCAGATCAAATATGTCATTCAGGCGATCCCAACATAATGAAATGTTTTTTTATTATCAATTAATGCATGTAACAAGATTAATTCATTAATTGCTAATTTTTGGTAGGGTCAACAAGGGGATGAAAGGAAAGTTCATTGGATTGCTTGGGACAAGCTTACCTCTCTGAAGAGCCCAGGAGGACTGGGTTTATGGATATACAGTGCTTGAATCAAGAAATATTGGCTAAACAATTATGGCAATAATGCATAATGCTGATTTGTTTCTTGCTGGGAGTCTCAAAGCCAGGTATTTCCCTAACCCCAGTATTCGTAAATGTCCTTTCGGGGTTTGACCCCAGTTTTACATGGTGCAGCATTCATTCTAGCAAAGTGGTGCTAAATAAAGGCTTATGATGGCTTGTGGGGAATGGATCTTCAATTCAGATTTGGTCTAATGCTTAGCTTCCTAAGCAAAATGGGTTTAAAGTCTGGTCTTCATATTCATATTGTAGCATGATGCTTGCGTTGATCCTTTAATAAACTTAGACGGTCCTTCTTAGAATTCTAAGTTAATTAAATGCATATTTCTTCCTTTTGAGGCATGCCAAATTTTGGAAATCCCATTAACTAGATCTCTTACCTTGGATAAGCTTATTTAGCATTTTACGAAAGATGGCAAACATACAGTGCAAAGTGGTTACCAGTGTGCTATCACTGAAAAGTGCCTCTCTTTAGATCGAGCTATTTCTAGTTTTACTCATTCACTAGATAAGGTTTGGAAGGTGATGTGGAATCTTAACCTTCCTTCCAAGATCTTTCACCATTTATGGAGAATCTATATTAATTCCCTCCCGGTTGCAGAAGGTTTCATTAGATGAGGTTTGTGTGTCTCAAGTGCATGTTTAAGATGTGGTTCTTCTATAGAATCTGTTGATAATGTGTTTAAGAGTTGCCCATGGGTTCAACAACTTTGGCGTTTATCCCCCTGTGAGCACCAGATTCTGGGTCCTAGGATGCAAGCCCGATCATGAAAATCACTAGAGTAATTCCCTAGAATGCATGGGAAATTGCAAAAGGAAGAAGAGCAAGACCTTAGGAAACCTTGGATTGAACTTAAAAAAACTAAGCCCAAGCCCACAAAAGTTGAAAGTCGAAGATTGTAATCCTAAGTTTAGCGGCTTTTACAACCCACTAAGCATGGTTGTACAACACATACTTGGTTGTATAGTTATGCCTCAAACCCTAGCCCTTAGAAGATTCTAGAATCATATCCCCTTAAAACCTAAGGTTATACAACCACAAAAGGGGGTTGTACAACCAACTTCTTAGTTGTAGAAACCTCTAAGAAACCCTAATTCTAAACTTTCATGGTCTGCTTTATGATTGGATGCAAATACCATGCTACCAGGACCATTCTAGGCTTTGGTATGCCTTTCCTCCTCTAGAAATCCTAAACCATTTGAAGAGGAAAGGGGATGCTTGGATAAACTTAGGGAAACTCTACTAAATTCTCTTTATAAGCACCCCTTAACATAGAAAACACTAACTCTAACTCATCAACACTCAATCCCAAGGTAGAACTAGGTCCTTTCTCTTGTATTCCCAAGCATTCCATTGTATTTTGGAGAATAAGACTAATATATTGAGACTATGAGGGTACGATAACACACTAAAAGCATCCAAGAACCCCAACCCCTTCCCTTTTTTTATTCTTTTTCCCCTTTCTCTTTTCTTTTTTCTTTTTAAAAACCTAGTCTTAGGGGGGCTGTATAGACTTCATGTAGTATGTACAACCATCTTTGTGGGCTATACATACCTCAAAGTGGTATGTACGTCCTACTTTTAACTAAGGACAAAATGAAACTTCATTTTCTTTCTCATTTAGATTTCTCTATTTTCAAACTATTTTCATTGATTCTTGGGAGTTCCATTGGCAGAATAGAGGGTAAGTCTTGTGACCTATAACCTCTATTCAATCAAATAATAAGATGAGGATTAAATTGAAAGATTTTTTTTTTTTTTTTATGGATGCCCATGCATCAAGAATTTATGTTCATTCATCTTGTGCTTCATTAGCATATTCAAGTTTTTGTTTTCACTTCATTTTGGCTGTGATCAAGGGAGGAAGTAAGCATTCCTAAGACCTTGAGACCATGATATGGTTGGTAGCATTTTGGTTGCACTTTTAATCACATTGCTAAGCATATATTTTGGCCTTGTGATTCACCCCTTGTTGATTAGTATCCTAACCTTCTTTTCTGGTTAGTGATGCTTATGGATGCTAAGCTCATGGAGAGATTTAATGACCTTGGGATCCCTCTTTTCATGATTTTGCCCTAAGCTATCAATATCCTCCAAAGTGTCATTGCATTTCATGTTTATGATTGCCCTTGTTTCATAACTTATACATATTATGTATGTTTAATGCCTTAATGTTATTTGGTTCATGTGATGTTGGCATGTTCTTATTATGGACTTAGAAACATGTTTAGGTCCCTTGACTTGGAGATATTGTTAGATTAGGTTCATCAAACCTAGGCCAAAACTCTTTTTGATCTTAACAATGTAGATTAAAAGGTACAAATATCAATTTTAAGTGTTGCTTTTACAAAAATTTAGTAAGAAACTCATTGGAAGTAGAATGTAAGCAAGTAACTTAAAGTATGGAAAATGTTTTCTAAATCATGACCATGAATGAGAAGTCATGACTGTTATCTTAGAATTATTGGTGTCCATTTTAGGTAGTCTGTTTCACAGTGGGATTCGCGGTGCCAGTTACGATCGCAATCTTTAAACCTTTTTAGAGGCACTCCAGACCTTCAACTAGACAATGCCACATGTCAAGTTACCCATTGAAAAATAAAAAATAGTAACAGTGAATCCTTAGTACCAACCGTTATCTCCTACAAGCAAAATTCTCATTGATTTACGATGGTAGTCACGACTACCTTCACAGCTTGTGACTACAACCTTTAACATCCTTTAAAGGGAATAACAACTACATTTTTGGATGAGCCAATAGTGGAATGCCACGTGCACTAGCCATTAAACACAGTTGGAGTTTCTAACCGTAAAAGAGCAAAATTCAGGGTAGCTATGAATATAGCGACTGCAACCTTAAATCTCAATCACAACTTTTATCTGACAAGTATTAAATGCTAGATTTTACCACCAACTTTTAAGATGTAGAGCTAGTTTTGAGAGAACTAGTTCTTTGGTGGGAGTAACCTATAAATACTCTACCAAATATATGTAAATACAAGAGAATAGCATTTACTAAGGCAAACTCTTTTAAATTTGTTTCTTAACTCTCTTTCTCTTTTTACTCTTTGTATTTGACTTGTATAAAGTTTAGTGTGAGCTTTAAACAACTTTAGGATTGAGTTTAGGAGTGAGCCATAGAAAACTCTTGTATAGGTTTGAGTGTTAGCCTAGGAAAACACTTGTAAGCTTATGTATGAGCTTTTATAAAACAAAAATTGTAAAGTTAGGCTTGGGCTTGTAAAACACCATTTAGTTTTAGTGGAATACCCAATTGGAAGAATTAAGGAGTGGTTGTAGGGTTTGTTAACACTTGAACCACTATAAACTTTTGTGTCTTCTATTCTTCTACTCTTTATTCTAAGCTTGCATCTTTAGCTTTCCTTCTATAATTTAAATTTTCCAATAATTTAACCCTTCTTTCTTGGTACTTAAGGGACAACAAATGTTATCAGAGCAAGACCTTAATTCAAGCCTTAATTATGTGAGAAAAGATCATGGCATAAGAAGGAATCCATACTCACCTTAAACCCTTCTTTGATGGATCCGAATATACTCATTGGAAGTATAAAATGGAGATCTACCAAGATAGTGATGTGGTGGACTTATGGGATGTTGTAGTAAAGAAATGCAAGCCACTAATTAAAGTGGTGGATGGTAGTGAAGAGTTGATTCCAATGGAAGAATGGATGGAAGGTCATAGAGAATCCAATGGTAAGAATAAGAGGACAATGGTTATTCTACTAAGCTTAATGTCAAGAAAAGAGATTGGTAGAGTTCAACATTGCCTAACAGCGCATGGGATATAAAAGGCCTTGGAAAACTAACATGAGTGCATAACTCTTCTAAAATCTAGTAGGTTAGAGATATATGTGATGGAGTGAGAGCTAGTCATCATAAAGAAAAATGAAAGCATCACCGAAATGTCAAATAAACTCCTTTTCATTGTTACAAACATGAAGAAGTTTAGAAGAATGATTACAAATCATAAAGTAAACACTAAAATACTCAAATCTCTTCCTCTTAAATAATTTGGTGTTAGAGTTTATAGTATACAAGAAACCAATTCAGAGATTGGAAAGGTGCAAATGGATGTCCTCATTGGCAAGCTATTTACTTATGAGCTAGCCACAAAGAAGGATGAGGAAATGAAGAAATTGAGAGGACAAGGAGACAATAATGAAAAAGTAGAGAAGAAGACCCTTGCTCTCAAATCTGACAAACATAAGGAAGTGGTAGAAAGCACTAGTGATAGTGATGAGAGTGTAAAAAAGGAAGAAGAAATTGCATTACTTTTAAGGAGGTCCAAAGAGCTTATGAAGAGAAGAAAAGAAAGAAGGAACCTTAAAAAAGCATCATAATCACCCTACTTTAAAGAGAAGAAGAATAAGGCGACTTGCTTTGAACATGAAAAGCAAGGTCACATAAAATCCGAATGTCCCAAGCTTAAAAAGATGAAGAAATTGGATAAAGAGAAAAAGAAGAGCTTCAAAGCTACATGGGACTACGATTCAAGTTAGGAAGATGAAGAAGAAGAAGAAGAGGTTGCAAATTTCTGCTTCATGGCTCAAGAGGACAACTCACATGACGAAAATTGGTGCCTAGGTACATTGGTCCCTTTGAGATTTTAAAGAGTTGGTGAAGTTGCATACAATTTGGCACTACCCCCATATATGTCACAAGTATAACTAGTCTTTCATGTATCCTTGTTTAAAAAATATATTTTAGATCCTTCACATGTTCTTCAGTCATGGAGTGTGGGAGTAAGTGAGGATCTAACATATGACGAGAGACATGTGGCTATCATAGATACTCAAGTTCGTCAAGTCTGCTCTAAGGTGATTCCCATGGTGAAGGTGTTATATTAGAACCTTTCTATGGAAGAGTGCACTTGGGAAATCAAGCAGGAAATATGGAATTCTTACCCATATCTTTTTCAAGATTGAGGTAAGTCTTGTGTTTTAAATTCGAGGATGAATTTTAATTAGGGAGAGAATATAATAACTAAATTTTTATAATTAAGAATATTGAATTATTTTCTTTCATTGGTGAATAATTAATTAAACTAACTAAATAAAATGGTGGAACAAAAAGGGCTAAATGGACTATAATATAAACTTTAGTGATTGAAGGAATAAGCAAGGAGGGATTTATTGGGAATAAGGCCATTAATGAGGGATTAAGATGGGATTTTTCTCATCTTTTCTACTTTTCTTTCCTCTTTCCCTGGTAAACACAGCCCCCTTTTGCCTTTATTTTTTTCTTTTTCTTTTTTTTTTTTCCTTTCTTCATTTCTCCACCTCTATTCACCACCCAAATCACCTCTAAAATTCATGAAATTTCAACCACAGGTAGTTCTCCACCTCCTCATCCCTTTGACAATATTAAATTTCTTAAAAACTGACCAAATTTTCTAAAACAACAAGAGGAAAATTCGTCATCAGGGATACCTGTCATGTTTCTCCTACTTGCCAACTTCTTTTGGTAAAATTGACACTGGAAAGGAACTCAAGAGGTCCAAAAACCTTGGACTATAGTGTATTATCTATGAGCATTATTGTTTAACGACTGATTAGAGTGAGATTCTTTTCACTAGAGCTGCCATGGAATCTGCTCAATCTAGTCATTTTCAGCCACCTCCAAGCGAAGAAACTTATATGTTTGGTCTCCTCATATTTTAAGCAATCTTTTGGTACCTTTGGATCTCAATTTCGCCTCCATTGCATTTTTTGGCCATCGAATTTTGACGATCACTGAAACGAATGTTTTTAGGCAGTAACTCCAACTCATCAAACTGAGTCACCTAGTACCAATTATGACTTTAATTGTATTTGAACAATGAAACACAAATTTATTTATGAGAATTTAGATATATTATTCATAATTATTTAATTAATATAATTGATTAGTTTAATTGAAATATGTTATTAATTATATGATTATTGAAGATTATTGTTGATTTATCAATAAATAAATTAATGTATTGATATAATTATTAATTAAGTTAATTATTATTTTTATCAGTATTTTGATTGTTGGAAATTATGTGAGGAATTATGTTGATAAATTGAGGATTATTAATTATTGGATTATGTATGTGTTCAGTCAGGTATATGAAAAGTTTGGAGACTTGGCTTGAATTGAATGATCTTGAAATATATTTTAAAAGTGTTTTTACATGAAATTGGCCCATTTTATGGGAAGATTGTCTAGTTTTTAGAGGAGATGCTACTGAAATTTGGTGGAAATTAAAATAAGAATTTAAGAAAATAATAATCCTAGAAATTAGGCTAGGAATAATATTATATATTGACTCTAATAAATTATATTTCTTTATTTAGACTCTCCTGCCACCCAATCTGCACCACTAGAAGCGTATGAGCTTTCACGATCTCTGACTTTTTGTGAGTTAATATTATATATTTTTATGGTATATTAGCTAGTTTATAATATTAATATTACATTTATGACATAACATTCATGACCTTCATAAGCATTACCTTCATAAGAGGACATTCGTGAGCATTACATTCATGATATGAATATTAATATTGATGTGATTGTGGCTTAAGAGCATTGGGTATAAATATGTGTAATGATTTATGATATTGATCTTATTATGGCTTAAGAGCATTATGTATAAATATGTGTAATGATTTGTGATAATGATATGATTGTGGCTTCAGAGCATTGTGTATAAATATGTGTAATGATTTGTGATATTGATGTGATTATGGCTTGAGAGCATTAGTAGAACATACCACCTAATGGGTTATATCAGGACTGAGTATACACCAGTTTGATTAGGTATAAATAATTGTGAATTGTCCTAGTCGAGCTTCCTTTTTGAGCTCAAGATATTAAAATATTATGATATGATAGTGTCATAGTTGAGATTGCTCTCTGGGCTTGGTTGAGCTTGCTCTCTAGGCTTAGGATATTAAACATATTATGATGTGATAATGTGTTGGTTGAGCTTGCTCTCTAAGTATAGGATATTAAAATATCATGATGTGATAGTGCTCTGGATAAGCTTGCTCTCTAGCTTAGGATATTAAAATATTATGATGTGATATTGCCCTAGGTGAGCTTAATCTCTAGGCTTAGGATATTAAAATACTATTGATATAATAAGATTATAAGCACCCTAGTTAACCTTGCTCTCTAGGTGATGGCATATCGGAATAAGTGAATTGGTTAGCGACCCTAGTCGAGCTTGCGTTCTAGGTGCTAATAAATTTACATTAAGGGGGCTTAATGACTATTAGTGTTGGAGTATAGGGTTCAATTCTTGTACTCATTCCATATGCTTGACTATGTTGATAAATAATATATATTTGATATTAAATATTTATTATTGCTTTATTTGCATTCAAGAAGTATTTTCATTTGAAATGATAAATAATACACACACATACACATATATATTAGTTCATCATCCAATGTTTGTATATTTGTCATGTGTGATTTATGTTGAAGTGTGAATGCATGCTCACCTAATAGGTTATTGGAGTATATAATATTACCTCACTCTCAAGACTAACAGTCTCAATTAATTTTTCAGGTAGTAGTTGATTCATCAAATTATTTATAGCAGTCCCACAGTACTTCATCTATGTGGGCATATTATGTAATATTTATTTCAATTTCTTCTTTAATTTTAGACCTTTGTAGTTTAGAGCAATAAGATTTATATACTGATGAATAGTGTGAATTGAAATACTATATTTATTTTTGTCATGTTAGCATGGATTGGAGGGATTGAATCCATCATTCCCATTACTTGATTGATGATGCATACTATGAACTTCATTATATATACAAAATCATGGTGGATGTTATTTATTATGCTTGCAAAACTCCAATAATTAATAATTAAAGATTAGCTGAGGATAAGATGGAATAGGCGTGCTACGAGCTTTAGATGCCTTAAGCCTACCCATTTCCTAGTGTCAGTTATGGCTAAATAAGGTCATGACAATAATAATCTTAGAAGTAAGGCTAGGGATAATATTTCATATTGGTTATAATATATTATATTTCTTTATTTAAACTCTCCCACCACCCAGTTCGTACCACCAAAAGTGCAGGAGCATATCACGATCTTCGAATTTTTGTGAGTTAATATTATATACTTTGATGGCGTACTAGCTTGACCTGACTTCTTGATCATATTTATATTGTTATTGATGTTGCATTACATGTCTATATGTGTGTACAATAATTTGTGATATTAATGTGATTGTGGATTGAGAGCATTAGCAGAACATCCCACCTGATGGGTTGCATCAGGCTCAAGTGCACATCGATTTGATCAAATATAAATGATTATAATATGATAGTGTTTTGATTGAGCTTGCTTTATTGGCTTAGGATATTAATATATTATGATGTGATAGTGCCTTGGTTGAGCTTGCTCTCTAGGCTTAGGATATTAAAATATGATGATATGATAGTGAGTTGGTTGAGCTTGCTCTCTAGGCTTAGGATATTAAAATATTATAATGTGATAGTGCTCTAGTTGAGCTTACTTTTTAGGCTCATAGTGCTCTAGTTGAGCTTACTCTCTAGGCTCAGGATATTAAAATATTATGATCTGATAATGCTCTAGTTGAGCTTACTCTCTAGGCTCAGGATATTAAAATATTATGATATGATAGTACCCTAGTTGAGCTTGGTCTCTAGGCTCAGGATATTAAAATATTATGATATGATAGTGCCTTAGTTGAGCTTGCTCTTCGGGCTTAAGATGATATGATGAGATTATGAGCACCATAGTCAAACTTGCTCTCTAGGTGATGGTACATTAGAATAAGTGAATTGGTTAGGTCTAGCTTGCTCTCTAGGTGCTAATCAATTTGGAATAAAAGAGTCTAATGGTTATTTAAAGTATAGGGTTCTGCTCTCATTTTCATTCCATATGCACGACTTTGTTGATGAATTGTATATATGATAAGGATCTTTTTAGTATGTATTTTTAGGTTAGGAATTAGGAATTTTTCATATTTTCTGAGTATTTATATTCTAGAATAAGTCATTTATGTCTCTTTGTTACTTTCACATGAAATTCACGAAAGAGAAGTTCAGTTGTAGTTTTCAGTAGGGTTTTATGGGCATTTGCATGGGTCATGCATTGGACCATGCATAAATATAGAGTTTACTAGTCAGCAAAGCAAGATCGCAACAACAGTTAAGTGTATGGGTCGTTGCATGACCCATGCATCAGGTCATGCAAATAGGTTAGGACAGAATGTTAAATGTAGGAAAATGTTTCTTTTAAGCAACAAAAGGAGACCTTATTCTAGGCAATCAAGGGTCAGTTTTTGAAGAGAAGAATTCAGATATAGATCTACTCAAATTTGTGAGAGAAATTTGGAGAGATTGAGAGAGTTCTTCTTTAGGATTCGTTGTTTAGGGCAAGATTATTCTTTTTAAAGATTTTTCTTCTAATTTAATGGGTTTCTTCAATTTTGTTTTTTCTTCTTTTCTTAGAATGAACTAAATTTTGTTTTTCCTTCTTTTCTTAGAATGAACTAACTTTCTTATTCTAGGGATTAAGGCGAAAGCCCAATATTTTTTAAGATTATATAAAGAGATTTTATTTTAATAGTGTTGAGTTTCTTTGATTTAATATGTTTGAACTTAAATTACTTGGATGTAAGATGACCACATATATTTAAGGGTTGAGATCCTAGATCATTAAGCGAAAGTGGAAGTCTAAGGTTTGTTATAACACATTGACTAAAAAATTAACATCACGAGAGTAGGATTAACTCTAGAGATGTTTAAGGGATATTCATAGAAACTAATGAATTATTATTGAGTTTTGTGACCATAAGAGTAGACATAATCTCAGTAGAAGTAGATCTAATTTTGCTTGAGATAGATTATTAGGTAATCTAGGAAATCCATCTCCAACGATAATTCATTCACTTTAGAAATAAAATTCTATGTAATTGTAGAAGTGTCATGGTGTAACCCAAATTCTCTTTAAATCATTTTACATAAGATTCTTCATTTAAATTATGTATTAATTTATTTTTGAATATCCGATTAGATTTTTAGATTTATTATTCTTCATTATTCGGCTGCTAGATAATAAGAAATTTTAATTATTTATTATTTATGAAAGTCAGTCTTCGTGAGAATAATCTCTACTCTTCATTATATTACTTGAATTGATTTGTGCAGTTGTAAGAGTTTTACACAGACACACACACGCATATATGCATCATTTAATGCTTGTACATTTGCTATGTTTGATTTTTGTTAATGTATAATGTGTGTTCACCTAGTAGGTTATAAAAGTATATAATATTACTTCACTCTCAAGACTGATAGTCTTAATTAATTTTTCAGGTAGTGGCTGATTCAATAGATGTTTTGGCAGTCCCACAGATCTTCATTCATGTGGCCATATCATGTAATATTTATTCCTAACTTATTTAAATTCTAGAACTTCATAGTTTGGTGTGGTAAGACTTGATATTGATAAATATTGTGGATTTAAGTACTATATATTTTTACTATGTTAGTATGGATTGTGGGAAATTGAGTTAATCTCTTCCAATATTTAACTATTGATGTATGTTGTGAACTTGTTATATAATCATGGTGGATGTCATTTATTATCATTACGAATCTTAAATAATTATCGATTGAATATTAGCTAAGAATAAAATGAAATAGGTTTTCTACAGGTTTTAGAGGTCTTAAGTCTACCCATTCTCTAGTGTCGGTCACGGTTTAAGTGGGATCGTGACAAATTGATTTATGAATATATTATTATTACATATTACAATGTTGGATAATTTTAATTGTAAGATTAATTTTTTTGGTTGGCAACTTTAAGTACGTGAATGGTTTTCTCAAAATACTTAAAGGGCACAAATCCTTTATGGATACAATTAAGATATCTCCTAAATCTAAAAGAGCTATGCGCGAAAACTTATAATTCCCATTCACTATAATTATTAAAGAATTATACCACTTATGAGATATTATTCTAATTAAAAAATTTATGGATTCATAAGTATTTTTGCTTTTAATTTGAGTCTTACTCTCAAGAGCTTTATATTATTGTAAAGTTTTATTGAATTCTTGAGATAATTTCTCGTCATCTTAGTTTTTTTAGAATATATTGTTTGAAATTCAAATACATAATTCTATTTTTTCCATTTCATTTACATAATATCTTAAATTATGTAGAGTTATATCTTTGTTAGGATTAGTTATGGAAATGGGGCAGAGATTTCCTACCCCTCTATTCGCCTTGATGGAGTGGAGATTCTCAACCCTTCCTCTTTTCCTCTTCCTCCCCTCCCCCAACCTCCCACAGGACGAGGTAGGGTGGAGGATTATGGCTCTCACCTTGCAAGAATCCTCGAATTGGATCCTATAGGGACTCGAAAAAATGATCTATATATATATATAAAATACACACAAAAAAAATATTATATAAACTCGAACCAATTTCGAATTGTCCCAAACTAAATAATAGAACTAATAATCAGTTTTATATATTTTCATTTAATATTATGTAATATGAATTAATTAATATATCTAGGTAAGTATGTAATGGATATACAACTTTATTATTTAACAAGTTAGATCATAATAATGATAATTTACAAGTTTAGAGATAAACCAATTTATGAATGATAAAAATATATTGATGAGTCCAACAATTAAGTTTGTCTACTTTGAACTGTGAAACTTGTTGCCAATTTAAACTATTAAGTAATTACTTGTAGTTTCATTTTATATTGTATTTATATGTGTTTTTATTGGATACTTAGAAATGCATTTTTATAGTAGAAAAAATATTTATATTTATGAATTTTCATATTTCAAAATTTTATATTGTAGAAATTTAGAGTTGATCTTTTAATTGAATATATATTTTGAATTTTTCTTATAACAATCTCATTTAAAAAGAATTAAATCTCCAAATATCTGTTTTGAACTTCTCAAATCTATGAATAGGACAGTTTTGAAGATTTTTTAAATATGACATTTTCGAGACAAGTAATTTTTTAATTTCTGAATCTCTGAATATTTCTCAAAATCTTTAAATCTTTGGTATTACTCAAACTATATATAATCCTAAACAAAACTAAAAATAAAATGCAAATTTGAACCAAGTGAGGAGAAGAGAATCGAAAAATAAAAAAGAGGCACATTGATTGATATCCATCTCAACCAAAATTACATATTAATTATGAAAGTTATCAGACTAAAATGAATAATAAAGAAGCTAAATGAATAGTGAAGTAGGTGCTAAAGTAGCTGGAGTAGGAGCCTTTGAGTTGTATTGAGTGATTTTAGGTAGGAGCGACAGACAGGAGAAATGCACAAAAAAAAAAAAATCAAATGTTTTACTTCTTAAAAGTTAAGAAGCCTGTTAAAAATTTTTTAAAAAAAGAAAAAAAAGAGAGAGATTGAGAAAGAAACAGATATTTAATTTTAGTATATATAGCACTTGAGAACAATTAGATCGAACTAAATTAAAGTTGTAGTGGTTTTAACATGTCTTTCAAATTGTTAAAAGAGTATTGTGACGCAAATTTGTTGAGCATGGATAAAAGTCAGTTTAACCATTTAAAATATTATATACTTTTAACATGGACAAGCTACTAAAATCTTCAGCTCAAACTCCAAATAATAATACAACAATAAGATTAGATACTATAAACAATTCAAAAGAAATAAAAATCAGAAACATAGAAAAATAATTGCATAGTTAGAATATTTCTAAAATATATTTTTGTGATATTTATAAAAAGAAACTATGAATTTAAAATAGACTACTATATGAAAAAAAAAAAAACTATAGAGTTATGACAAATTGTGTTTCTTTTCAACTATTTTCTTTTCACGTGATAGAAGACTATAAAAGAAAATATTTTAATTACTGACATATAGGATTGGTTCAGATAGCTATAAAAGCATGTATTAGTAGAGGCTCAAAAAAATGTGGTTTAACTTGCACAAATTCAAAATGATTCAAAATTTTTTTGAGTTAGATTGGATTGAGTCTGTGTCAATCTATCGAATCAAAACTGATCTGAGTATATCAACTTATGACTCGATTTAATTAACCCAATAATAATATAAAAAAATAAATTTTCTTACTACATTTATATAAGATAAAAAAATTAAAGTAAATATATTTTAAAAATAATTAGATTATTTAATTAAGTTCAACTTTAATTTTATTTTATTTGTATTTTCATTTTCATTTTAAATATAGCGATATTTTAATATTTGTATTAAATTTATTAATTTTTCTGTGTTTTTTCATGTGATTAAATTATAATTTTTTTATTTATTGTGATAAGTTATTTAGTATAAATAAAAGTTATTTATTGTGATAAAATAAAATTTCATAATATTTTAAATAATTTAATGTAATAATAAAAATTTTATTATCACAATATTAAATTTTTATATGTAATTTGGTAGGCACTAGAAACTTAGTGCAAGTTATTGTGATAAAATACTATAAAGAAAGAGTTTATAATATAATTTATCTTGTATGTTCATTTACTGTGACAAATATTTTTCAGTCAAAAACTTTTGGGCTCAATGAATCAAAAACTCAAATCTTTTTAAGAATTTTCAATTATATCCAAAGTTTCTAATTAAGTCAATTACGTCATAATTTGATGAATTGATTTCAATTGTATCTCAAATCAAAATCAACATTTAGCAAAGTGTATATTTAGATTCAATTTGATCTTTATATTTTTTTCAATTAATCCAATCAGATCTAAAATTAAGTTTAAATCTTACTAAAATAATATTTTTATTTGTCACTCAATTCAAATAATTTTTTACAAAATATTAAATTTTTATTTTTATTTTAGTTGATAAATAATTAATTTTATATTAATTTCATGTTTAAATTATAAAATTATATTTTTATATATTTATTAATAAACAAAAAAATCATTAATTTTTGTTTCAAGGAAAATTTTTTATAAATATTCAGGTTCATATCATGTAATTGATTTTTTAAAAGGTTTTTAGAAGTTTTTATTTTAAATAGCTTACAAATTTTATTATTTAAAATATAAAATTAATTTTTTAAGGATAGGTTGAAAAAAACTTAATGAGAGATTGAATGGTTTACAAATTATAAATTTAAATTTTAACAATTTAAACTTTTAAAATTTAAATATAGAATTATCACATAAAGATATACAATAAATTTAATTAAGTAAAAATTAAGCTCATGTAATTGATTTTTTAAATATTTCTTAAAATTTTTATGTTGAATGATTTAAATAATTTATTATTTAAAATAAAAAATTAATTTTTTTAAAAAGGTATTCAGAGAAATTTCTTTTTTCAAATGAGAGATTGAGAAATTTTATCAATTATAAAGTTAACTTTAAAATTTTGTAGATTTAGATATAAAATTAAAATTTTTATATAAGAATATATACTAAATTTAATTAAATAAAAATTAGATTAAATTGAATACAAAATAGAAGTGTCATCTTAATTAAACTCATGTAATTTATTTTTGAAATATTTCTTAGAAGTTTATATTTTAAATAGTTTAAACAATTATTATTTAAATATAAAAATTAATTTTTAAAAGAAAGATTGAAAGGAATTATTTTAAACCAGAGATTGAGAGAATTAAGGATTATAAATTTAAATCTTAAAATTTTTAATTTTTAAATTTGAATAATTAATTAAAATTTAACATATAAAAATATATAAACTTTTAATTAAGCATAAATGAAAATAAATTGAATAAAAAGTTTCATCTTAATTAGGCCCATGTAATTATTTTTTTAAATATTACTTACTAAAATTTTATTTTAAATGATTTATTATTTAAAATATAAGAATTAATTTTTTAATGAGATTGAGAGAATTTTTTTTTTAAAATGAGAGATCGGGAGATATTATGAATTATATTTAAGTTTCAAAATTCTTAATTTTTAAATTTAAATATAAAATTAAAATTTATCATATAGAAGTACATAATAAATTTAATTAAGCAAAAATGAGATTAAATTGAATAAAAAAGTATCATATTAATTAAGTTCTAAATTTAATTTTAGGTTTGATTGATAATTAAAAATTATAAGTGTCAATTGAGTTTAAATATACACTTTACTAAATTCAGATTTTGACTTGGAGTACAATTAAAATCAATTCGTCAAGTTATGATATAATTGACTTAATTATAAGTTTTAGATACAATTGAAAATTCATATAAAAGTTTATATTTTTTGGGGTGTTAAGCAATGGCGGACCAAGGACTCACAATTTGGGGAACGGATGACTCGATTACAAAGCTATTTTAGTGTTTAATTACATGGTCTAATTTTAATTTGTGTAAATGAAGTATGATTCATACAAATATTATATAGCATATAATGCAATAAAAATGAGAGAAAAAAAAAAAGAAAAAGTCACTTGAAAAAAGATGATGGACTAAGTTAGTTAAACTTGTGTCAAACTCTCTTTTGATTTTGACAATATAAATTGAGTGATTCTAATACCTTTTCTAGGTGTTTTGGATGTAAAAATGAAGTTAACATTTCATTAGAAGTTGAATGGAGCAAAATCAAAGTTTACTCATAAATCGCTATTGCTACTCCAAGAAATGCATGGCATTTTTAGTCAAGTATGATTCACAGTCTCAATTGCAATGATAGTCGTGACAACTATCTTTAAATGGCCTTGGAGGGATTTCAAGCATCCCGCTAGACCAAGCCACGTGTCAAATGATTTGCTGAAGAACCAAAAATCGTGACAGCAAATTCCAGGGTAGTAATCGCGACTTGCCAATCTCTATACCTCTAAAGCTCTAGTGTATTTTGCGATGATGGTAGCGGGCAACTTCGTTGGCATGACAATAGTAGTGCCGATGACGTTCAACTCTTTTTAGAGGGTTTATACAACTAGATTTATAGATGAGCCAATATTGTAGTGCCACGTGTAACTAGTCATTAGACACAATTGAAGATCTCGACCCCGATTGAGTAAGATCCAGAGATAAACTTGAATCGTGACTAACGACTTTCATGTCTCCATCATGACTTTTATCTAGCAAGTATTAAATGTAAGATTTTGCCTTCAACTTTTGATATATGGAGATAGTTTTGTCTCTAACATATCTTTGCAAGGTGTAACCTATAAATACTTCACCAAAAAGACTTAAATGCAAGAGAATAGCATTTACTGAGGCCAAACTCTTGCAGATTGATTTCTCAATTTTCTCTCTCTATTATTTACTATTTGTAATTGAGTTGTAATAGGTTTAGTGTGTGTTAGACTGAGTGGCGATGAGGCAACCTAAAAAGGGGTGAATTGGGTTGAAAACAAAAACAAAAAAATACAACCACAGATAACTAAAGTAAAAACTTCAAACATATAAATCAACACAAGGATTTATACCTACTCCACTAAAAACTTTAAACACATAAATCAACACAAGGATTTATACCTACTCCACTCTCTAAGTTTTCATTTAGGCTCATCTATTCTTTTTCATGCTTAAGAACAAAACCTTTCCTTTTCTAGGCTAAGGAAGAACCTTTCTTTTTTCAAGCTCAAGAATAACTTTCCTTTTATAGGCTCAGGAAGAATCTACCCCTTGATATTTTTTTAGGCACAATACCAACCTTTATAACCACTAATAAGAAAATATCTAAGCAGTGTCTAAGCCTCTCAATTAGGCAGCGAAAACACAATTAATGCTCAAGAAAACCTACTCTCAAAAAGAGTAACAAAGCCAAAACTCACTTTACCCAAAAATACAAAGCAACACCTAAAAGGTTTGCACAAAGAGTTACAAAGATGTTCACAATGATTTCTAGCCTTTTTCTCTAACCTTTCTAAACTCCAAAAATGCCTCTTATATAGCCAAGCTTTAAAAATAGTCATTGAAACAATTGATATCCATCTTACAACTTTTCTTCAAAACTAGCCATTAGAGGTGAAAATACCCGTTGAACTCGTAACGGTTACTTCAAATTCTTGTTGAATGTCTTTCAATGCCCATTGGCTTTTACAATGCCTATTAGATAGAGAACAATGCTCATTGTTTATTTTCAAAAAGTTTTAACTTTGTGCTTTATTTTTCCAAACATTGCACAGTAGCTTTTCACGTTCATTGAGTAATTTGCAATGCCCGTTGGAACTTCTACAATGCCAGTTGAGAAGGGCCAATGCTCATTTTGGGTTTTAAAAGCTTTAACTCAAGCTTGGACACTTTTTCCATGTCTGTTGCAAATCTGCAACAACTGTTGCTAGCTCATATCAATGCCCATTACGAAACATCAACACATGTCGCGTGGTCTAGCATAACTAAACCAAAAGCGCTTTGTCCAACGCCCGTTGCAAGTTCTAGAAGATTTGTTAAAATAGCAACATCCAATTAATATCTATTATAGAGCCTTCAATGCCCGTTAAATGGTCCAACTCTCGTTAGGAGATGTTCAGTGCCAGTTGAATTTGTTTTGGCCTTTAACATTTGTCGAGTCTATTTAAAAACATCAAGCAAACACTAAAGTACAAAACATTAGAACTTCTCTTAGTTTTGTTATAGTTTTATTATGATTCAAAACACATCATTCAAAATAGAGAAGTGAGTCCAATGCCTTGGTTTACATGTTCTCCAAACATTCTACCCTTAGTATTCACAACAATCTCCCCCTTTTTAAATGATGACAAAACCAAGATGCTTTGATATCAAAATACAAAACTCAAACACATAAAGGATACTAAATGTTGAAACACAAAACTACAAACAAGATAGCAAGAAAAATACATACCAATCAAAATATCCACACATGGTTTGATATCAATTCAACACAAGGTTTATTACCAATTATTGGAATATCCACACAAGGCTTGGTACCAAGTATGCTACTTAACAAGCCACATAAGATACCAAAAGTTGTACTACATAAGATACCAAATGTTGAATGTTAAACATATAGAAGATACCAATTGTTAGGCTTTGCACATAAGTGATACTAAACAAAACCAACAAATCATCAAATCAAAGCTTCCAAAACTTCTCATCTTTTTGTCATGACAAAAAGACATACAAAAGTTTGTCAAAAAAAAAAAATGTTCTCCCCCTTACAAACATACAAACACCCTCTTCCTAAAATCTAGACAAAGTTCCTCAAAGAAAGCAAGGCAAACTTGATGATTCCAAAAATACAAAACAAACTACAAAGGATAACTCCCTCTATCTATATGCTTCCTTTTAATAAATTACCCAAGATATTCAAACACAAATTTAGTTAACATAACTTGAGGTTACAAGTTCCTTAAACAAATAGAGGAAAGCAAGAAGGGAAGGATAGTTGTTGGAGATTCCAAACTGATACCAAAGATAGTTAATAAAACAAATTTCTTCTTAATAATAACATATTAAATAAAAGAAAAAAGAGGGATAGAGATACATTACAGATAATGATATCAATTGTTGTGTTTTATAATTGATGTCAAATGTTGAATTCTTCAAAAATACAAGTCTTTTTCAAAAACTTCAGCTCATCTTCAAATTCTACAGCTCCAATCACCATTTGATTATCCATTTTGAGCAGAGGGTGAGGAGCTTCCAAACCTGCAAAATTAAACTTTCTTTGGTACCCATTTTCTTTTAGGTCTATGGAGGTTAGCAACATAAATTTTCTTATTTCTCAATCTAGCATAACAGAAGTAAGTATGCTTTATGGCCAAAATTTTCATAATAAAAACATTACCAAATGGATGTTTTCTTAAGCTCTTATAGAGAGCATGAATGAGGTAGCATCCTAAAAGATTAGTGTTTAAACGTGAATGAACCTTTAGATGAAGGTGACAAAACTCTAGCTTTAGTAGTAGATCTCATAACTTGTGGCTTACAAGTGGAAGGTTTAGAATGATTAAAGCCTAAGCCATGTCTATCTCTTGAAGTCTTTTGATAGCCTAAAATAAGGTCAATCTCTTTTCCTTTTGTAAAAGAGGCAAATGAATCCTTTGAAGTTGAGATCTATTTCTTAAGACTCTCATTTTGAGAAGACAACATTTCATAAAATTTCTTTTTTTAGTTCAAAGCCTCATTTTCCTTTTGTAAAAGCTCAAAACTTTTCGTTAATTCCATCAATTCAGTTTTTAAGAATTTTTTCCTTTCAAAACTTTTATCAAGATCATTGTTAGTAGATCTTAAGACCTCAATAAGATTATCAATAGTAAACATGTCTTCTAACTCTTGATGATCCTCATTCAAATCATTATCAAGAGATCTAGGACATACCTATTTTGAAGAGCTCTCCTCTAAGGCCATGAGGCAGAGATTGGTTCTTTCTTTTCTTCCCATCCTTGATTCTTCTTTATCCTCACTTGGTTTAGATGCACTAGAGTCATCCCAAGTGACTTTATAAGCTTTTTTCTTCTTCTTGTCCTTTTTCTTAGCTATAGGTTTTAGGTAATTTACTTTTATGTAGCCAAGCCTTCCACATCATTAGCATTCAACCTGTTCAAACTTGCCCTTACCCTTCTTCTTCAACATCTTTCTAAATTTATTTGTTAGAAGGGCTTCATCAACATATGAGCTAAGACATTTAGAGATAGCTTTGAGAGCTATTCCAATCTTCTTCTTATTTATATTCTCAGATGTGGGTGGAACTTTTCTATTCAGGTTCATCTCATAGTCAATGAGATTTTCCAATAACTCATCAAGCGGTATGGTCTTCAAGTCCTTTGAGTTCTTAAACAAGGTAACCTTGCCAAGCCACTCTTTACACAGATACCTTTTAAGAAAATCCCTAATTCTTCCAATTGGATATTCCACTAAAACTAAATAATGTTTTATAAGCTCACACTCAACTTTACAATTTGTGTTTTATAAAGACTCATGCAAAATCTTACAAGTGTTTCCTAAGGCTAACACTCAAATCTATTCAAGAGTTTTTTGTGGTTCATTCTTAAACCCAATCCCAAAGGTGTTTAAAACTCACACCAAACTTTGTACAACTCAAATACAAAGACTAAATAAGAAAGAGAATTAAGAAATAAATTTGAAATAGTTTGGCCTTAGTAAAAGTTATTCTCTTGCATTGATGTCCATTTGGCAGAGTATTTTATAGGTTACTCCCACCAAAGAACCGTTACTCTTAAAACTATCTCCATATCTCAAAAGTTAGTGGCAAAATCCAACATTTAAAGCTTGTCAAACAAAAGTCATGGTTGGGATTTGAGGTTGCGATTGCGATATTCATAGCTACCTTAAATTTTTATGTTTTATTATTGCAAACTCCAACTATATCTAACGGCTAGTATACATGGCATTTCACCATTGGTTCATCCAAAATGTAACTGTTTAATCCATCTAGACGATGTTAAAGGTCGCGATCATGAGCTGTGAAGCTGGTCATGACTTTCACCATAAATCAATGAGGGTTTTGCTTATAAGCGATTGCAATGGCTACCAAGGATTTGTTATCGTGATTTTTTATTTTCCAATGGGTACCTTGGCATATGGCATTGTTGGATTGAAGGTTTGAAGTCCTTCCAAAGAGGTTTGAAGATCGCGGTCATGACTGACACTGTAAATCCCACTACGAAATAAATAGTCCAAAATGGACACCAACAATTCTAAAATAGCAGTCATGACTTCTCATTCATGGTCGTGACTTAGAAGGCATTTTCTATTCTTTGATATTCTTATTTTCATTCAATTACCTATGAGTTCCTTACTAAATTTATGCAAAAACAACGCTTAAAATTGATATTAGTACCTTCCAATCTATATTATCAAGATCAAAAGAAAGTTTTGACTTAAATTTGACCAACCTAGTCCAACATACTTTGAGGGGTACATTTTTTCAATATTCAACTTAACCATCGTTACAGTAAAAATGATAACATTTACACAATGTACACTTTTATCCTTTGCATAATTCAATCTAGGTTGTCAAAATCAAAAAAGAGGAGATTATTGGACTAGGTTGGTCAAATCTATGTCAAACTCTCTTTTGATTTGGACAACATAGATTGAATGATTCTAATACCTTTTCTAAGTGTTTTGAATGCATAAATAAAGTTAGCATTTCATTGAAAGTTGAATGGAGAAAAAAATAAATAAAAGTTTACTCATAAATCGCGACCACAAGTAATCAATAGCAACTGTTACTCTATGAAATGCATGGCATTTTCAGTCAAGTGTGATTCACAGTCTCAGTCATAGAGATAGTTGCAACCACTATCTTTAAATGGCCTTGGAGGAATTTCAAGTATCTAGACAAACCAAGCCACATGTTAGATGATTTGCAAAAGAACCAAAAATCATGACAGTGAATTCCAAGGTGGCAACCGTGACTTGCCAATCTCCATACCTTCAAAGCTCCAATCTATTTTGTTGTGATGATAGTAGGCAACTTCGCCATCGTGACCTCAATAGCGCCTGCAAATTAGAGTTTGCACCCACAACCTTCAACTCTTTTTAAAGGGTCTAAATGGCTAGATTTTTAAATGAGCCAATGTTGTAATGTCACGTGTAACTAACCATTAGACACAATTGAAGATCTCAACTATGACTTCCATATCTCGACCGCGACTTTTATTTGATAAGCATTAAATGTAGGCTTTTACCTCCAACTTTAAGATATTGAGATAATTTTGTCTCTAGCGTCTCATTGGTGGGTGTAACATATAAATACTGTACATGGACTTAAATGCAAGAGAATAGTATTTACCAAGTCCAAACTCTTGTTAATTGATTTCTCAACTCCCTCTCTCTCTCTCTCTCTCTCTCTCTCTCCCCTATTTACTCTTTGTAATTGAGTTGTAATAGGGTTTGGTGTGAGCCTTTAAACACCTTTAGGATTAAGTTTAAGAGTAATCAATAGAAAAAACTCTTGCATAGATTTGATTATAAGTCTTTGAGAAAAACACTTGTATAAGGTTATGTGTGAGTTTTTACAAAACACATTGTAAAGTTAGGTGTAAACTTGTAAAACACCATTTAGTTTTTAGTGAAATACCCAATTGGTATAATTTGAGAGTGGATGTAGAGTTTGTTAACACCCGAACCACTATAAATCTTTATGTTCTCTCTTTTCCTACTACTTTTCTTTAATTTGGTCTTAATTACATTTCATCCAAAATTTTGAATTCCCCATCAATTTAACCTCCCTTCTGGGTGCATAATTCACCACCAATTTAATCTCTCTTCTTAATGCCATCAAAAGGGTATCAATAATGGATAGTAGTAGTGGCAACAATTGCATAGAGAGGAGTGCATAACAAAGTTAAAATAAATGAATAAAATATTAAATAGAATGAAAAATCAACAAAAAAAATAAAGGGCATAAAAATAAAAATAAAGAATAAAAGAATAAAAATAAAAAAAATCATGTATATAAAAATAAAGTATTTTCTAGGAATTAAGTTATCAAATATTTTTAATTGAGGTAAAAATATGTTTAGATAAGAATAAATTAAAAATTTGAGCAAAATAATTTTTTTAAAAAATTTTTGGAGGGGCTATAATATGTATATATAAGAACAAATTTAAAAAAAAGTAAGGATTAAAAAGATTTTTTTAAGATTTGAAGGGGTCTGCTCATGGTGCTAAGCTAAATTTTTATCATAATTTTTAAATGATTTAATACATAAATAATTTTATCATAATTGTACTTATTTTTATAATAATTTACAATAAATTTAATTTTTATTATGATAAAATCACTTATTAAAATTAAATTAAATTTTATTATAAATTTTTATTAGTCCACAAAATTTTTGTTAATGAGTGATTTGCTATCATTAGACACTATATGTTTATTTATAAATTACTTTAAATTATGATATATGATTTAAATATAATTTTATATGAACTTTTTAAGTAGTTCAATTGCTTGTTTTCATTTTATAGTCATTTACTTAAAAAAATTAATTATATTTAATATTTAAATAAAAATAAAAACTTTAATGAAACTCTATTTTACTTAAAATCTAATTAATAATAATTTTCTAAAAGAAAATTATTATTTCTCTTAATAAATTATAAAAAAATATTGTAAAAATAATAAAAAGTTCAAATAAAGATCTGAAAAACTGAATAACAAATACTAGAATTATAATTTCAACTTAAATTCTACTAGAATTACAATTGAAATTACAACTCTAAAATTATAACTCTGAATTTCAATATAAAATTATGACTCTCAATTTCAATTTCAATTCTGCCACCCAAACCAAATCTAGAAGTCAAATGGCGCGTACGTTTCATAATAATCATACGTCCAACAATTCGAAAGGAATACAAGTAAATTATAGGCTCCCACAAAATACTCTTACTTGAACTGGAGATATTATTTACTAATCAAATTAGTCTTAATTTTTCAATATGATTTTGTCTTGCATAGTTTTCTCGTAGTAATAATAGTTCATTACTTCCAATCTCAGCTAAAATAAGTGAAAAGCATTAAAAACCCAAGGTTAGCAAACGTACTTCTCCAAATGTTACTTTAGAACACTGGTTCCCAACCCGTTTATTCTCAGAAAAATCCTTGTTAATTTTCTTTGCAACAAAATATGGTCTATGTCGAAATACATGTGCTCTGAGTCCCTATCAAAATAAAATTGGAGAAAAAGAATTTATACAAGATGAATCTATAGTTTATACTGATACAAATGGAGAATAAAGGGGAAAAAAAGCCATAATCATGGATTGAAACCTCACTACCCAAAGCAGATTTTACACAAAAAAATGGAAAACTGTTGAAAGAAAAATAGAAACACAAACGAGCAAGGATGACACAGGAAACACCATTAACTCGTGAGGAGAGTCTCAACAGCTTCAAAGAAAAGAGGTGCCATATCAGGGTTTGGAGTCTTGATTGCACACTTGACCCCTGGGGTTCCGACAGCAGTGGTAACTTCAATCAATAAGGGAATTCCTCGAGGCATTTTAGCAGAGAAGTAGAAAACATCCTGGTTGGCATGCTTCCGCTTTGCAATAAAGAACATGTTTGATGAAGCCAACCGGTCTAAAGTAGCATCTACACTGTTCACTGCAATGCTTGGGAAGTCCTTTGAGACCTCATTTGAATCAGGAAGAGACCTCCAAGTCTGATAGCAACACATCATAAAAGGATCAGGTTCTAAATACAGCATATCATAAATTACTTCCTCAGATGAATTTCCTTCACAATCTTATCTACAACAAAGATACACAAGTTTAAAATATCCATGTTTTTTCCTAATACAAATTTGTCATTTTATCACTAGCTAACAAGGGAACACATCATGCCACAGAAAAACACAAAACCCTCTACTGTTGCGAAGATTGATAAATGCTATTATACCACATAGGAAGAAAACTATTAAGAAAATTTTCAGTGATTTATTCACCTATTTGCTCAAATAGGAGAGCTTTGTATTATTGCATAAAACTTGTAGCTTCAAATCCTACATAAGCTATTTCAAGTTTTTAAAAACTTTCTAATGAATATGCAGAGCAATTAAGCAAAACGATCATCAAATCACGTATGTAGAAACAGAGCATAATATTATCTTTTTCTGATAGGATGTGGTTATGATACCATACAACTAATAATAAAATAGCATCACAGATCTAACACATCACACATTACATGCACCTTTTGTGTGTAAAGCACCAAATGATAGGTGCATGTCTTGATCATGCTTAGTAGCATCTTAGGTGAAGGCACATTGAGGGGGCTTCACAATTTTACCTAGGTGGCCTTCTAATAGCACCAAAACCTCAAACAGTAATCATCACAAACACAACACAATGCAATATAAATGTTGAAACATGATGCTCTAAGAAAAGGAAATTTTCCTCATTTTACCTCAAGGAAGCTTCCACGTTCCATCCTCCCATCTTCAGTGAAGAATACATGCAATGGGATTTTGTCATTAAAGTACAACACTGGCTGCTGATTATTTTTCACAGCAACTTGCAAAAGTGAGTTTGGAGGACCAGCAGACATGTTCTGGAACAATAACATAGGCAGCAGAATAGCTGCTGATGTCCCAGGTTGCAATTGTGGAACCTAACAGAGAATAAGATGTCAAGTCACACTCAATGCAGAGAAGAAAGAATACAAGTAATCTTCAAATCAAAGATAAACTACCTGCAAAGGTCCAGCAGCTGCAAGACCAAATGTATTCTTGTTAAACTGAATCATGAACCCATCAAGAGGAATCTGTGAGTTGTTCTCAAACAATATGCTATAAAAGATTTGGCCATCTCTCCGTACTAGCTGTGCACTGATTTGTAAACCATGACCAGAAGCTGCTGGTAGTAGAACTGGCAAAGGAGGGCTGAGACAAGTTCAAAAGATTTGTTAAGCATCACTTTTAAATAAGTGATTGAGGTTCCAAATTATGCAGGTATATTATTAGATGAATTTTTTATAAAATTACACGAAGCTTTGCAAAGTCTTCATGAGGCCAACAAATTCTATATAAATGTCACAAGTTGCCAGTGTCATGACTACCAAGAATGACGGTTCACACATTCTGGCACACTTACCCAGCAGGAGCAGACGGCTGGTCAACAGGGACAATAGCATTATTATCCAGCCCTATCAGGTCACCAAGTAAATCTGGTACAGGAACAGCAGGTTGAGGGGCAGCCGGTGCAGAGGCAGCTTGCCTTGCTCCAGCATATGGAGCACTACTTGAACTGGTTGGTGGTGATGCAGCACCATCAGCAGGATGAGCAAGTGATTCTGAAAACCCTGTTTCACTCCCATCAGGATAGTCATCATCTTCAGTTTTCTGTGCTGTTGTCTTCACACGGGTTACAAATGCTTCAGGGGGTTTGTGATACACAGAGGACAATGTAGCAATGTTAGCAAGAAGCTCATCAAGAAGAGATGAATCAAGTTGGTTTGAATCATCGCTAATCACAGGCTTCTCAGCCAGCACCACATCCTTAGCAGCCTGAACGATCAAAGCATACCAATCAGACATACACGCAACAAAGTGATGTTAATTGTCCTATATGGACACAGTATATAAGTGTTTTTATATGGCATTTTACATGAATTTCACAAGGATCTTATTTAGATAGATGATAATTTGAATTTGAAAGGCAGTCGCATACGAATTTTACATTATCTTGGTGTTTTTTGGTTTTTCACCTGAAATAAAAATGCAAATCCATCATCCTCATTTCAAATGAACATCTATCCAAAGAGACTGTAAATTTTTAGGAAGCAACAAGTGTGAAATTTCAAATTGATGAATTCATTTGGTTCAACATTTCCAACCCTGCCTCCTATTGGAGGAATCTATGAAGCACCAACACTTCTTAGAGGTTGATGTATGTGTGCCAGACATGTTGGGGACACCAACATGCTGAGACACGCCGGGAAAACGTCCCCTATTTTTGCTTTCTTTTATGTTGGGGACATGCCAAGAACGCAGGATTTAAAAATTTTAGGATCAAAGTTTAAAAAAAAAAAAAAAAAAAAGAGTTCTTTTAAATACTCTAAAAATATTGGGTCCAAGAATTAAAAAAGAAATCGTAAACATGGTGAAAACCCTAGACGTTTGCCGGCGTTGTATCTTTGTCGCAGAACTCTAGCCACTCTATCCCTGTTGCTTGAATTTTATTTATATATATTTGTCATGTCCCCATCATATCCATGACTCACTTTTTTAGAAAATGCCGTATTCGCATCCGAACCCATATACATATCCATGTCGGTACTTCATAGGGAGGAATAAAATGGCTAGGTACAGTAAGAAAATTCTAAGGACATATATATATATATATATATACCCATATCCACATCCATACTGTATATGTATCCATGTCGGTGCTTCATAGGGAGGAATAAAATGGCTAGATGCAGTAAGTCAATTCTAAGGATACTAAAACTAGCAGGGAGGAATAAAATGGCTAGGTGCAGTAAGTCAATTCTAAGGATACTAAAACTAGCCCAAGCAGGCAGATTAACTGAGATGTGTATAGCCAAGTTCATGAACTTGCGCTATCAAAGCAGCATAAACATGATCTAAGATGACAAGCTAATGTAACTATCCCTACCTCTGTTCCCAACCCCATTAATGGAAACAAAAGAAAAAATAAAACGAATAAAAATCTGCATGCCGAGCAAAGAAATTTATGCACAGCATATCAACATTAGTAGGAAAGCAAAACCACACCTCAGGATCAGTAGATAGCAATCGCCAATAGATATATGCACGATCCCGCAAGTCAGGATTGTCAGTTTCCACGGTTGCATTATTCAAAACAACCTGTGAAAATGAATCCAAGAGTAAGAAGTTCATGTGTCTAACTAAAGCACTAACCATTAAATCATGAAAAGGAGTAAACCAAAGGCACTTATGATCGAAAAAAAAAATTAAATAAAAAAACAACAATGTCATTATCAAAGTAATGCCAGACAATAACGCACCACAGTACATCTGAAACATTAAGTAATTGCCCTGCAGCGAGGGAGAATAAATTTCTATAGGCAATACTCTATAGAATGAAACATGTAAATTTACACTTAACATGACCGAATTTCATCAATCCGTCTATGTATATTGATGCACTAATTTCAAAAATTAAAGATAAAAAAATTTCAATTGAGTTTGTAAGCAATGTAACCTGGCAAATTATTAGGTTTTCAGCTCTCCAATTTTAAAAGTATTTTATAACTAAATTTGAAATTGTAAATCTAAGAGACAATAAGCTTAATGCCAAGAGAAAAGATCCTTCCATGAAATATAACTTTCTGTAGCTACAGAAAAACCTCCTTTTCTTTTCAATTACACCTTGAACACCACTAAAAATTAAACTTAGTTTTTTATTCAAATGACGATGTTCCTCCTAACACTACATTGTGGCCACTATAGACTCATTACAAAGTCACATGGATTGCCACATTTAAGTTGCAAGTCTTTAATCCTTATTGGATCCATAAACACAAATGTCAGCATGTTCTAGTCATCACAAAAGATGTGCCAACCAGAGGGTTGATAGACTAGGGACCCACAGGGTCAAAGTACACAAAGAGGTGAACTGGACCCTACTTCCCGAAGTACAATCATGTAGGCAAAACACCAAAACCTGAATCATTTGCTGAGGGCCTTCAGTTGGTTTTTTAAGAAAGAGTTTGACAGTTGCAGTCAGCAATTGCAACTGGACTTGCGCAGGCTCTTCAGGGAAACTCTCCAAGAAGCTTTCCAGGAGCTCATCAGCATTGTCAATTCTTTCAGCATACTCACCAACTATCCAGATCATGGAAGCCTTACAAGAAAGAAGAAGAAAAGATAAGCACAAAATATAAGCTAGAATAATAATCTATACTAGGAAAACCTGAGAGCAGACACAAACCTTAGCTTCCGGCTCATCTAAAGTGTCTAAGCTCTCACAAAGTGTTGCAATGATTGATTCATAACTGCACAGAAAGGGGGAGCGAAAAAATAAAATATAGAAGAAGACCAGAATTTCACATAAACATACATTGACACAAAAAATCACGCTTACCTGTTAGGGTATCTTCTAAAGATATCTTTGATAACTATAATAGCTTCTTGAACAACATAATTTACTTTAATTTTAATCAGCTCCAGCAAGACACTAATGCAACGCTCAGCTGCTCTTTCCAACTTGATAGCACAGCGGCCAATGGCACGAACAGCCTTTCTGACAAAATCCACATCTACTTCTGTGGCATACTCTTTGAACTCCAGCAGCACCTGCAGAAGCACTCAACAAGAGGTCGTTACAAACCTACATAACTCAAACTTAACAATTGGCTAAACAAGGCACATTATACACGTCTTACCTCCAGCTCCCCTCCCCCCTAACAAAATAAAATGAAATAAAAAATGAAGAATGAGAAAAAAGGAAATCATACTTGGTCTATATTACGGTCTGAAGCAAGTTTTATCATAATTTCTAGCTTCTCCATCTTCACATAAATTGGATCATTATACTTGCAGAAAAATACCTGAAAATACAAGAAAAGGTTTTTAGAGTAAGACCTCCTTGATCATAACATGAACATATGCAAAAGACAAGTGGGAATTTTCCACATATGAATTTTAATGTTTCATCTAGTCAATAGGGATATGTCCATTTACCTTAATTTCATGTGCAAGGATTGTAGGCCGTCTCTGTACAATTAGGTTGATGTTCCTCAATGCAACATATTGTATCTCAGGTTCTGCAGAAAGTAATGTCACAAGAGGGGGAGCCATCTTCTTGCAAAGATTTCTAACAACATCAGGGCTAGTGATAAGCTCCATTTGTTGGAGGATCATCTATAAAAGTGAAAATGGACCCAAGAAAAAAAAAACTAATGACATTGAATTTTGAAAAGTTGATTACTATAGATAAGGCAGGCACCAACATAAAAAATAAAGATACAAAACAGCAGTAAAACAATGACAGCACATCACCTTAACAGCTGATAGAACAACTGCACAATTAGCATGCTGTAGTCGTGGAGTAACTCGTTCCACTATATTTTCAGCCTCACGAGCATCAGTTGCCTTGTATCTAGAAAGTGCATCCAATATAAAAACTTGCCCCCACCTGAAAAAGTAACAACATAAGCAACTTAGACACACAAAAACAAAAGAGGTTGCAGCAAGTGAAATATTAGAAAATAAAAAAGCAATTTGTGATACAATCCAAAACACGAAATCATTCAATTTCCAGCAAAATTCTGTCATTTATGTTTTATAACTAGGTACCAGAACACATGCAACACAGACAGAGGTTAACAATGATCATTAAATAAATGACTAAAATTCCAACAAGGATAAGAGAGAATAAGCAGTGCACACAGAATTCCAACACCACTTAAATAAAGCATGTAACTACTTTAGGAAAAAGATGCAACAAGAGAGAAAAAGAAGCTGGGGCTTAGAAGAATACAATACAAAGCACAAAATACACAAAAAAAAACAGCTGCACATACATATAACCACATTTTGAAACTTTTGCTTTGATTTCCATCATTTTCATTTATAGTCTAAACATAGATATCACAAGACGTTGTAGTACAAAAGAACCATCCATTGACCTTTTGATGAAACTACATCTGTCATACAACCTTCAAAGGCCAAAAATTAGTTTCACACAAATTATGGCCCTAGCTGTATCCAACCATGAAAATTTTGACCAGAAGACATCATCATAAGGTCACTTACTCTGTGCACTCATTTAGAGCAGTGAGGAGCTTTGACAGTGTGTGACTAGAGATTTCAAAAATAGGTCTGCTACTATTGTCTTGAATCTCTGCAAGGGCTGCCACGGCATTGGCAACAACCATTGGATTATTGTCAGAAATCAAATCATTGAGAGATTCCAGAAACCCTCGATCTTCAACTAATTCAGCATTTATATCATAAAGTTTGGCCACACAAATGGCGGCTGTCTTGCGAACATAAGGATCGTCATCCTGTTGAAATATATGCAAAATTTAGAGAATGTACGCAAATAAAATTTTCTTCGAGCATACTAAGCGATAGAAGGATGCATTATCCAATCACAACAACCAACTAAACCAGAACAATATGAATTCCAACAGATGGGCATGAATTAAATTCATATCAATACTTAAATCAACCTTTAGACACCTCTGAAGGGGATCACATAAATACTCTGTAATTTTGTCCACCCGAATACAACCCATTGTCCGTACAGCCAAAGCTCGAATAAGAGGATTTGGATCTTGTGAATCCTGCATAAATGACAATAAAAAGCAAGTCCTTTAATGGTGCCAGAAGCATCTGATGACAGTATTACGCACACAAGTGAAAACAACACAAATTTAAAAACAGTAGATGCAAAAAATATTAACCCACTTTCCACTCTTTAAAATTTAGTTACAAGTTCTCTATAGCCAATGCAAAGTAAATCCAAGTAAATTAAGGATCCACGCTTGGAGGCTCTTCTCCATGATGAAGATACTACCAACTAATCTAAAATAAGATACTATGAAAACAAGTTGCAAGACCACAGTTAGTTTACTCTCTTTTTGAACTAACAATTTGTGCCAGATGCGCAAAGTGATTGATAGAAGATCCCCCAACAGGCACAGTACTAGAAGGTGTTACCATAAGTTCTACAATTAATTAAGTAATACAAGACAGATAATTAATCTTGTCCATGGAAGTGGACATTAAATCTATCAAGACACAAGAAGTGATTAATGCATGAAACCATATCTGTATCCACAAACCATTCAGCATTTATTCCATCATATAGGCCTTAAATATAAAGGCTGATGAAGATACCAATGATCAAATGAGACTAATACTATTCAATTTGAAAGCCGTCATATAGATATCTCATAAACAAAAGGTATCATCAATAAAGCAAAAGTGAGAAGCAAGATTACCACCATACAAGTCTGGAAATGATAGAAGGTTTTGCCATAGTTCTCACCTTGACAAATGTATTAACTGCAAGAATTGCCAGATCAGGCTGGCTTTTGGCATAATTTATAAGATACAAGTAAACCAGTTTCTTAAGCTCCAAATTCTCCGTTTGCATACAATTCACTACATCCGTAAATAGTGACGACACATCCTTTCCAACAGTCATCGCCGCAATCACCTTCTTCACAGCATCTTTTCTCTTATCCTGCGCACCACCAACAACATCACACATTTAAAGAACCCCACAGTTACAATCAAAACCCTAAATTAAACATTTAAACACATTACAACAACAATAATAAATGTTAACCTTGTACTGAGAATTCAGCTCTTCTTTAAGCTCAGGGATTTCACCCTTCTTCGTAGTGGAGAAGTACTTGGAATCGTGCCCACTCATGGCTGTTATTTACGCCGATCAACTCCACTACAGTTGCTCAACGCGTGCAGAGCACCCCCGTCTTCGTTAACTTGAAATGCAATAACAATAAAAACAAATAATAATAATAAAATTCAGATCCATCAACAACCAGAAATAGAATAAAACATGATGCAGTTCAAATGAATGAGGAGAAACCCCTAGATCTAGTCCGACGGATGCCAAGAATGGCAAGAGGTTTATAAGTGTACTTACGAATTCCTGGAAGTGGTGAGATAGCGGTGTCAATCGGCGCTAAACGACGGATGATGGCGGAGACAGGATGATGGGGAATAAATGAGTTATGGAAGCCAGAGTAGAAGGATTTTAGATCTATAACAAAGCTTCAAACATTTGCACTTTTGCTCAAAATAATACTAACAGAAAATCTGGGCATCCTGTAAATTATAATTTATTATATTAAATTAAAATAATTTATAAATATTAATAAAATTAAATATTCATTACAAAAATATTTATATGATTAAATAAATAATATATTTTTTAAATAGATAGTGTGTATATATATATATATATATATATATATATATATTATTTTTAATCTTATTTTTAGTTATTTATTTTATAATTTTTAAATATATTTATTTTCATTTATAATTTTATTAGGTAAGTTTATATGTTAAATTAATAGAGTTCTCAATTATTTTTTAACATAATTAGTTTGATAATATTTTAAATAAATTTTAAATTCAATAAATAATAAGTAATTATCTCAAAAAAAAATTAAAATCAAAATTAATTATACATATTAGATTATTAGCATAATAAAAATAAATTATATATTATTGATTCTATTTTTAAAATTATAAGATTATAATTTTAATAAAGTATAATAAAATAATTATGATATATTTTAATTATATAATTACATAATAATAAATTAAAATTTTTTATTTATTATAATTATTTTTTATAAATTATGCATATAATTATATTTATTATTATTGTGTCATTGTCATATTAATTCAAACAGTAAATTTCAATTAGTATCAAAATAAATGCTTAATTTAAATTATAATAAGATCATTATTATTATCTTTTAATAGAATGTTTATGATATTATTAATAATAATTAATTAATTTTTTTATTAGAGCTCTATAAAATGTAGAATATCATATTAAATTATCATATCAGAATTTTAAATTTCTATAAAGAATTTTTTATTAAATCTCTTATAAAAATTTAAGTTAAGTAATCTTATTAAATAAAATTAGACTTAGTTAAATTTATTTATATAAATGAAAAAATTTATCATTGTATTATAATTTAATGATAAATAAAAGGTTCATAATTCAATAAGTTAAGGGTTTGAAATGAATACATTAAAATCCTATAAAAATTTAACAAAATTAATATTTAAACATGAGTAAATTTAAGTAATTTTATTTTTAAAAATCAAATATTTATAGTTATATTAAAAGTTAAGTATTTACGATTAATGTAAATTTATATTAAAATCATTTCGCGCGTGTTTGTTTGTTTGTGATGAGGAGAGATAAAGAAAAAAATTAAAAAAAATTAATAATAATAATAATAACAAAGCCGAGAAAATTAGGAAAAGTAAGGCGATTTAATAAGAATGCATGATCGAAGATTTGACCAAATGCTTCAATTTGTTTTTTCCTTTAACTTTTTTTTTTTTTTTAACATCATGAAGCTAGTTTTTTTTAGAGAATTATTAAGTGTAATTTAAATTTAGTTTTCTCTATTTTATAAAAATTTTTAATATTGTGGAATTTTATTCTATTATGATGCTACAAATAATGAGTGAAGAAAATTACATTTATTATTTCAGCAAAATTTACATTTTGTAATGTTATTTTTATGTTTTAATTAAATATTGAATTCATTTTGAATTATAATTTTATTAAATTGTATTTTAAGTTTATAGTCTAAGTAGTCTATAGCCCTTTTGAGTTTTACACAAATTTTATAGTTAATTAATACCAATAGTAATTCAATTATAGGCCAAATCTTATTATAATCACTTAAATTTAATTGTATGCCATTAACTCACTAAAATATTATTTTTGTTTCAATTTACTTATTCTCACAAAATTTAGAATTTTTAGTAGCTGAAATACTATGTGACAAAAATTTTTAAATGAATTAAAAACTAATTTGACCTCTAAACTTGTTCAAGAAGTTCATATCAATCCAACTTTTTAAGTTAAGTTAACATCCAAACTTGAATTTTATGATAAACTGAATTTAGTTTTAGGTTTGAATTAACTCAATTTTATCTATTGAATTAATTCAAAAGGTTACTTTTGATTGTTTTGAACTTCTTAAAAAAAAAAAATTAAGTGTCAAATTGGTCTTTTATCCATTTAAAAGTTTTTATACATGATATTCCAACTATTAAAAATTATCAAATTTACCGAAATAAGTGAATCAGAATAAACATAACATTTTAGCGACTAAATTGCATTAAATTAATTTTAAATGATCACATTAAAAATTGACCTATAATTAAGTAACCATTATAATTAATTATCCTAAATTTTATCCATTTTAATATATTTTCACTAGAATGGCCCATTCTATAGATTAAAAATCCATAATTCCAAATGAATTATTTATGTATCGAACTTAATAATTCAATACAAGACAACCTTTTAAATATGATTAAAGTCTCGAAATTGTCTGAAAGTAATTTGAATCAATTTGACTTAAAATTGAAAAGGATTTGAAATTACCTAATTTAAAGTTGACTTAATTTAAATATGATCTTACTCTATCCATGAATCAATTCAAATTGACTTGATCTATGGATTTAACTTAATTAATATGATTTAAATTAACTAAAATGATTAAAATTTATTTAAAAATTAAAAATAATTTTTTTTACTTTTAAAAAGTTAAAATTCAAAGTGACGGAAACTAGAAAGATGAGCTTAAATGAATTGAATATCTTATTGCATATTGATCCGATAACCTGACCCATAATTTGAAATGACAAGGCTACTTTACACTTGTTAAAAGAAAGACATTACTCAAATTCTTCATACTCGATTTGTCGGTTACCTTTAAATGTAACTAATTATGTAAAAATTAAACATTTTGAATTTTAAATAAAATTCTTGTATAACATGACAAAAATAGGTCTATAAATAATTTGTTTAAACTTTTATGATATTAATTATACTTAACACACTCTTAAATTTCAAATTGTGTTGGCCTAATGAGCACATTTATTACCAACTTTACTCCAATTTTCATATGTAACAATTTGGTTTGTGTACTTTTTATTGTATTTTAATTTTATCCAACCTTCAAATGGAGTGTATCATACTGATGTGGCGTGCTGATGGAGCTCCACTTGTTAAGGTGTGCAACCATAAGAAGAAAACTTGTTTTAAATAGCAAAACGATGTTGCTTTATTAACCCTTTCTTCCCTTTTTTATAATCTAATTCGAAATTATAAAAAAAAAAAAACTCCTTATTTAAATCAACCTAATGTGAATGATAAATATATAAAAAAAAACAAATAGTTCTCATTTTTATAATTCCAAAATTATATTAATGAATGCTAACCAAAAATAATATCATACTATTAATCTCTAACAAAAAATAATATCATACTATTAATCTTAATTGAGTATCATCAAATCATTTTATACTTTGAAATGTATAAAAATTTTAGAGTCAACCAGACCAGTTGGTTGAACTAGTAAAACTGAAAATCGACCAGTAGTTCGATTTGATTAAGGATTAAAAATCAGTCATTTACAAAATCAATCAAAACCTAAAAAAGGTCAAAATTTGAAAATTCGTTAAAAACTAGAAAGTAGATCAAATTAACTCAATTTAAAACTATATCGTTTTGTAAAAAAAATTAAAAGTACACTATTTTACTCAAAATTTAAATTTTAATGGGAAGAAAGGTTGATGTGAACAATTTTTTTTTAACGTTGAATTAGGTTATAAACGAGAGGAAAAAGTTTATAAACAACATCATTTTACTATTTAAACTTGCATACCTCAGCAAGTGGAGTCACATCAGCACGTTACATCAGTGTGACACACTCTATTTGAAGGTTGGATAAAATTAAAATACAATAAAAAGTACATATACCAAATTGTTACATTTTAAAAGTATATAGGATAAATCTTAAAATTAGAATAAAGTTGGTGATAAATGTGCTCATTAGGCCAATTTTTCTTTTAAATAATGACGTTATAAACTAAAGTTACTATGATAATGAAGTCGTAAATAAGGATGATCATTTAACTCAAGTTCATTGGGTATTTGGTTCTGATAAGGTATTTATTAACTCATTTATATAATCGAATATGATTAGGATGAATTTTAAATATTAAAACTTAAATCAGGTGGGGTTTAAATTTTGTAAAAATTGCTCAAACCTGACTCGATCAAATATATTTTATAATTAATTATTAAACTTTTTTTATTTATTTGTATATATACTATATTAGTATATGAAAAATAAATATAATCCTACGTAAATATGTAAAAATGTAGATGAGAACATACATATATTAAAAAAATATCTAAAAAATGAGTAAAAAAATTTTAAAAGTAAAGCATTTTTTTTAAAAAAATAATGCATCTAACCCGACCCATTTTACAACCAATTTAGGATGAATTTTTTCCCCCTCTTATCAAGTCTACTTCAAACATGATCAACGATCATCCTTAGTTATAGACCTTTTTAAAAATACCCGGCATCGCTCCTTGCATCCATAATAGTGGAGACATGAATGAACAAAAAATTAAAGGCTAAATTTATCGGTCTCATACATTAGTAATGTGCATTAAAAATGATATTAGTAGAGAAAAAAATATTGCTAATCTGTGCCATTAAAAGCATATCATTTTTAATCTTCATCATTGAAAGCATAAAAAATTAGAGTTTAAAATGGAAATTAGTAAAGAGCAAAAGACTTGGGCAAACATGAGTCATGATGAAAACGGACTTCTTTAAGAAGGGAATGTGTTGATGAACAAGCGAAGTTCAATGGGCCTCTAAAGAGGAATTAGAAGCATAATTCAGTTATAGTGGAGGGCAAAAGAGTTCCGTACCGAACAGTAGCGGTTAAGATATTCAGGGATTTTTAAAGAGGAATAAGAGATATATTTTGATTGTGTATGAGCAAATTAAAGAACCAACAAAAAAAAAAAAGACAAAAGATGAGAGAACCAAAAACTAATCGAGGATGCAGGTAGAATAATGCGGTGGTTTGCTTGTACAATTCATTGTATTTGTGGTTGAAATGAGAACACTGATATATCAATACCCACTGATTCTTACGCAGAAAAGAATAAACCCTCCCAGCCAAGTCTCGTATGCCATTCCTAGTTCAGTTCAATTTTCTTGATAAGAAACTTAGTTACACAAGATTGACTTTTCGCCAAATCATGGTGACAAAATCTCTTGAAAAGACAGCAGATTTGTCTATTGACTCTCTCTATACTGAGAAAATTAAATTATTTATTAATTGTTTTCAAAGCCAGGGTGTATCAAGGTCCAGGGAAAATTTCGTCGTTTTGTTTTTTGAAAAGAGGCTGAGAAGGCTGAGTAAGATGGACAAACCATAATTTAAGGTGATCTTATATATATATATATATATATATATATATATATA
>CATIWR010314758.1:0-31842 GCA_949677035.1 Omphalea diandra | reverse complement strand
AAGTTTAGATCCAACTCTTTTGTATCTTCATCATAGGGAATCTTGAATCATAGTGATTTAATTTATCAACTATGAACAAATGTGGGATTTATATGTTGTAAAATATGGTTTTTTTCCCCCTTTTCTTTTAAACTGGTTGTTGAAATAATTTGTTCTTATTCCATTATAGAAAGCTTGAACAGGATCTTGAATAACCCAAAATCATCAGGAAAATGGCATTTGATCTACTTCTATCCAAATGTTTTGTAAAATCAATCAATATATCAATATGCATAATTAATTTCACTCTCAAATTCAATTAAAATTAGGTGTTTATCATTTTGTCAAATTTTATTTTAAACGAGTATTTTTCATTTATTAAATAATTATATTAATAATATAATATTTTTTTATAAATGACAATATAAGATATTTTCATTGAGCTACATGATAAATAAGTTAATGATTAAACATTACTTTTCTTAACTAACATAAATAAAATATAAAAATTTTAATAATACAATTCTTCACATAAAAACAATTTGAGAAGTTTAACAATATAAAGAATATTTCGTGTTCATAATAATTTATATATAATTTTCTAGATAATAAGAAAAAATTAAAAAAATAAAAAGGATGAACAAAAAATATGTAACTACAAACTTTTTATTTTTATATCAAAGAAATATATTATTATTATTATTTTATTAATTTAATTATTTTATTTATTTAATAATAACTTTATAAATAATAATATATTATAAAATAATTATTAGTTATATTTAATTTTAATTAATTAATTGATTATCTGATAAAAATAAATATTAAATTTTTTAAAAATTTATTATTATAATAAATCAGAATGTGAGAGAAAGACGCTCTCAAATATATATTATTGAATAAGAACTTATTGATTATATGCATATATCTCTATCAGTATAGGAACAAGATATAATGCCCAGCGGCAATCACAGGCTTCTTGCTGAAGATGAAATCAACTGGATGAATTGCTTAAGAATTTGAGTTAGAATGTACAAAACTGTTGTTGGTAGTGCCAATGACTGGAAATTTCCTCCATGGAGTTCTTACATGGAAAGCTCAAAGGTAGATGGGCCATGTTGTCAACATCCACCTCAGATATCAGGCCAATGTGCAAGGGGCCCATATAGAAGCAATGGGCCTTTTTTGGTTTTATCTTCATATATATCTTTGAAGTATCTCTCACAACACAATAGTAATCTTTCTTAACACCCACTTAAAGTTTCTATTTATTTTTTATTTTTTCAAAAAGAAAATATTGGAACATTGTGATGCTAGGCACTCGTCGTATAATAGGGAAACCCATTATATATTACAAGATTGCTGTAAATTAGTTGTGTACACAGCACTATGTTTGGTTATGTAATGGAAGCTAATTGAATGCAATAAGTTAGTTCAGTTTGAAGGTCACCAACTATTAGTTTTTGTACATTTTGAGGGACCTGTATATATTCAATTCTAAGTGAAAAATGAAAATCAGCTTTTATTGATCAAATTTTAGTATATGTAATTCAGTGATTAGTATAACCAGTGAAAATTTTTATTATTCTTAATATTTTGAATTTAAAATTTTTTCAATTAGCACTTGACAATAATGAATACTTTAAAATGATTACGAGATTTAAGTCTATTCTTAATTAACATGTAAATTAAATTGAAAATAAACAATCAATAATAAATTAAAGTTAAGTATATTATGTCAAATATTTCTATTCTCAATATGTGATCCATGGAGTAGGGGTGAGCAAAATGTAACTAAAACTATATCAAATTGAATTGATTAATTCAATTCGATTGTATATTTTTAATTTAAATTAATTTCATTTGAGTTAGGTTCTATTTATTTTTGAGTAAATAAAATTTTCGGTTTCAGTTAAACTAAAAATGAGTTGCAATTATAATATTTATTATTAAAACATCTAAATATATTATAAAATTTAATATTTGAAATGTATTTATGTTATTTAATTAATTTATAGTAACATAAATTATTTATTAGTATTTCTATAAAATATGAGTGCATTTTTATTTAATTAATTTATAGTAACATAAATTGTTTTATTAGTATTTATATAAAATATGAGTGCATTTTTATTTAATTAATTTATAGTAACATAAATTATTTTATTAGTATTTACATAAAATATGAGTGTATTTTTAAAATGAACACTCTAAAATATATTAAAAAGCAAATTTTAATTTAAAATTTTTTTAAAAATCAAATCAAACTGAATCAAAGTAATTTAATCAGATTCTATTGTATTTTTAAATTTAATTAAATTTAATTTTAAAAAATTTAAAATTTTAATATGATTCAATTTTGAACCGAATCCTCGTTTGCATAGCTCTATCATGAAACGCTGAAGATAAATAAATATGAGATCTTTAACTTTATTTGCAACCCATGATCAAATAATGCTTAGCAGATAAGAGTGCTGAACATGAACATGAAACTTTGAGCCTAGTATATTCTTATGCATATAAAAATGATGATTCTGTGCAGCACTAATGCTAATGTGGCAAGGAATGATGGGCAGCATCAATTATATATTATAGTAATGCGGACGAAGGGAAGATTGACAGGTATTGTGAGGCGGGGCAACACATCAATGGGAGATACACGTATTAACAACAGACTTTTCAAAATACGCGGTTTTGTACTCTTTCCTCTCAATTGCTTCAGTATTTTACATTTTGAAGGTTTCAACTCTAACCCTCCAAATATAATCCCCATATTCAATAATCTCTTTTAATCTTATTTGGTAGTTGGTGATGGTCTTTGGCAAACAATAGGAAATCAGCTTTGCTTTTTTTTAGAGAGAAAATAGAAAGATTCATAGATAAATCCGTTTTCTTTCTCTTCATCATATCCATATCCACATCCATTCCGCCTTTTTATTTCGCTATTTCTTTCTGTTGTACATCACTTTCCTTACATAAAAAGTTTATTTCTTTCTTTTAAAGTTGATCTCTTTTTATTTCTTTCAATCAATTCAAGACATACCCTTTTTCTGTTTCTGTACAACTTGGCTATCTTGATCATTTATTTTGCAGTTTCTTTGCATAATTTGTTGACCCTCTTGTTTGAAGGTTATCCCTTTTATTTTAGGGTTTTTGATTTGGAGATTAAGAAGAAGATGATGATGATGATGACAATGGAGGGCATGATGGATAAGGGAGTGTTGGATGATATAATCAGGAGGCTATTGGAGGGGAAAGGGGGCAAACAGGTGCAGCTTTCTGAAGGAGAGATCCGTCAATTATGTGTTAATGCGCGCCAAATCTTTCTCTCTCAACCTAATCTCCTTGAGATTAAAGCTCCCATTCGAATCTGTGGTGAGCGCACTCTGTTCTTGCTTCTCTTTATAATAATTAATTGAATAACATGATATTTATGTTATTATGCAATAATTTTATTCTTATTTTTTGGGAATTTTGGGTTGGTTAATGAGGAACATGGAAGGAATTTTGGATTGGATTTTTCATTTGATGGATTTGGGATTCCCTGAAACTCTTTACAATATTGGGATCTCACAATTGCATTTTAACTGTGTGATAAATTCCATTTTGGCACTTGATAAATAACATGTTTTATCTCTCTTATTTGTATTTGCTTGTGGAAGCAATGCGTAGAACCAACAATTGATGACTGGAGAATATCTACTATTGTCGAGTCTCTCTCTCTCTGTTTTTTTTTTTTTTGGTTGGGTAAGAAAGATAAATGGTTCGTCATTGCTTTGGTGGAGAGATCCAAAATGCTAATGGAAGCAACATAATTAGTTTGGGACTGTTACTAAATTACAATGGCCTATATAGAAAATGATGTATGTTTGTTATTTTACTCCTTAATCTTCCCTGCGTTCCTCTTTGTCTTGATTTTTCTGGCTTGTTACAGGTGATATACATGGACAATATCAAGACCTCCTGAGGCTATTTGAATATGGTGGCTACCCTCCTTCTGCAAACTACCTGTTTCTTGGAGATTATGTTGATCGAGGGAAGCAAAGTTTGGAGACTATATGTCTGCTTCTGGCCTACAAAATCAGATATCCTGAAAAATTTTATCTCTTGAGGGGAAATCACGAGGATGCAAAGATAAATCGGATATATGGGTTTTATGATGAATGTAAAAGGAGATTCAATGTTAGGCTTTGGAAAATATTTACCGACTGTTTTAACTGCTTGCCTGTGGCTGCGCTCATTGATGAGAAGATATTGTGCATGCATGGTGGCCTGTCACCAGAGTTGGCGAACGTGGACCAAATAAAGGAAATTCAGAGACCTACCGAAATTCCTGATAGTGGTCTTCTATGTGATCTGCTTTGGTCTGATCCTGATGCTAAGGTTGAGGGCTGGTCAGATAGCGATCGAGGTGTTTCATGTACCTTTGGACCAGACCGTGTAGCTGAGTTTTTGGATAAAAATGACCTTGATCTCATCTGCCGAGGTCATCAGGTATGCCAATTTTTTAAAGCAAGTGTATTTAAGAATCGAGCATGCAAAGTTGTGTTCACCTGCAGTCAATAGAAAATGTTCTTAGGTTCCATGCAATGTCATTTTTCCTTTCATCTTAAAATCCCTTAGATTTTAGGTACAATGGAACCCCTTGGCTGTAATACTAGCCTTAGGGAGGCCTTACAGGTGGAATGTGGTAGATTATGAAGGGAGATATCTCTTATAGATGTTAATTAACCACAATAGGCATACCTAAAATTGGACTATGTTATCTGGAAATATCTCTATACTTTTTTTTTTCGGTTTATTGTTTTAAGAGAAGTATGCTATTAATCAAGGGGATGATCTCAAACCACCCACTTGGGGGCAACCCTTCTATGATTTTGTTTTCTATTGACTGAGGTTTCTCCTGCAGCAAGTTTATCTTTCAATTTGATGAAATTCATGACAAAGAGTTTTCAAAAGTGAAAATGCACCATACAACAATAGCCCTTTACCCTACCAAAACCATCAACGGATAGTGACCCAGATTTTTCCTTGTATTGGTGGTTGGTAATTTGGTACCCTTAGACATCTAGAATAACTTCAACAACAAAACAGGTATTACTTAATCCAGCATTTCCAGATTAAGATTTTGTGCTATGCTGCAGGTGGTTGAGGATGGATATGAGTTTTTTGCTAAACGAAGATTAGTCACGATATTTTCAGCTCCAAACTATGGGGGGGAATTTGACAATGCAGGAGCTTTATTGAGCGTTGATGAATCTTTAGTGTGTTCCTTTGAGATATTGAAGCCAGCTGCATCAGCAAGCAGTTCTAAGTTTCCCCTTAAGAAGGTTAATCTTTGCCTTTGTCGTTTAAATTGGGATTTCGGACCTTATCGTCCTGTGTGAGATTTTCATAGTGGAACTTTCCTGACCTTTTTTCTTGTTATTGTTTAAACAGCCTCCTAGAATTGGAAATATCTAATATGGTACAAGGGCATGAAGACACTTCCTGTTTTAAGTAGGAGATGGGGCAAACTCTCACTTCATGCTACAGATTGAACTCTGTCACATTGCAGTCTCACAAGATGAAAATATTTCCTCTTGTTGAGGTAGCAAATGATTCAATTTGAATGCAGATTTTACTAGAGAAAATTTCTGTAGCTCAATGGCACTTTCTATCTGATGGTCAGGAGCTGAAAATTTCACACTGAACCCTGTTTTGATGACTTCCTGTTCCCACTGATCAGCAAGCATATGCTATTTACAGATTGAGAATAGCTTGCCTTGATTTTTGTTGAGCTTGTACAAGTACGAACTGTGGTTTGCTCACGTAAGTCCTGTTGTTGACCTATTAACCATAAAAAATAGTTCATTTCTGGCAGCATGGTTTGTATCAGATTGTACCTTTCAAGCAACTTGCTTTTGATTCAAGTTTTTTTGCTCAATGTGTAAATAACATGCCCCGAGTTTAATCATTTCAAGTATCTGGTTGAAAGAGACGATTTGACGTTAAACTAGGATTGCTAATTTCAACTGCTAGAGCTGTTAGTAGCCAGCCAATTGCGGATCCTAGGCAAAAAAGTCAACAAGAATGCAAAACCGAGGACTCCACTTTCGTATCATCAAGTTTAATGATTGCATAATTTCAAAATTTGAAGAGAGATCCATTGCAATTTGCCATCAGTTCAAGCTTGGAGTGACTGAAGAAGAATAAAAGAGATAAATTATGCTTGCGAAAAAAAGAGTTTCTTTTCTAGCAGAGTCAATAGAAGGTAGATATGGACCGCATGGTCTCTTAGAAACTCTCTACAACACTCCAAGGGCTCTTATTGTTGGAAAATGAGGAAGATGAGGCAGAAAATTGACCACTAAACTACTAGACCAATAAAAGGGTTAGAAGTCTCTCGCTGACACCACATTGACCGCCAGATAATAGATTAAAACATCAACCTTGTGCCCATCATAGGGATTGAGCTAAAATTTTCACTACAAACAACGACACGCCCCAACCTGCACTTCTGTATGAATCCAACCTTTAGCATTTGAGGATTGCAACACCGAATAAACTAATAAAACTTCATCATCAACTGAAAAAATAAAATATAAACAGTAATACTAGAAAATGTTGTGCAATCAAACTAACACTAATCATGAAAAAATGCAATATACAGCTAAGCAAATGCTTCAAAAGCTAGGCAAAGGGCTCCATTATCTCAGATTAAGAAAATACTTTATCACATTTACCATAAACATTCTTGTACAAAAGTTCACGCACATCACCCTTTGATTTTTCTTTTCCATATCAACAAGCTGAGCTTGATGGACAATAAATGTTATGCAGCAGAGAAGATCAGTCAGTACCAGCTTGATCTCAGATCTGTTGCTCGTTTGGAACTGGACCTGCAAAACATGTAGGATGTGTATTAAGAACCACTGTACAGAAGAAAATGAATAAAACTATCTCTATTCCTTATTGAATTAAAGAGTAGATATGATAGTTTCTTTTCCCATATGATACTTTTCCTGTCTGAAAGATAATTAGGTGTGGTGTGGGAAATGAAATAAATAGCAAGAACAATTAAAAATAAAAAATAAAATAAGACATGCCATTACTCTGGACAAACAATCTTTAACACTTTATTTGCTAGAAATACACAAAATCTATGTTGAACCTTAACAAGCACATAACGGGTAACTGCTAGAATTTATATGAAGTCTGGAGTCTGGGATGTTTTACATTTTCAAGTAATATGAGCATTAGTTAGGTGATAGAACATCTTAAGTAAAAAATACTGAATTAATGCTTCCAAAACAATGATAGGAGCGAGGAATAATCACAAAAAGAAGCAACCCAGAATACTGATCTAACTGCCTGTAGTGATAGGAAATTTCTCGTTAAGACTAGAGGAAGATTAATAAATAACTTCATAAAACAATTTAGACCTCTGAAACTCCAATTACTCAAACCACCAATTCTCAAACTAGAGTCTGTGCTTTTCTACAAATACAAGAAAAAGGGAAAAAATAACAAAATGATTGACATAGTGACAGTAGTTAACCACACCTGTAAAACAACAAGCATCATGCTTACGTTCAACAAGGCATTCATCTTCGATTTCCTTTTCTATTCCCTTCACTATCGGGAGATTTCTGGTTCATCTTGCCATCCAGACTCCTTGCTGTTCGTTGAATAGCTGCCAGCCTCTGGCGTTGGCTATAACTTTTTCTTTTGCTGCATGGCCAACAAACATATGAAAACATATATTTCATTAAGCATCAAAGTTATCACGATGGTATTGAATTACATGCCACAGCCTATCACAATCCAATAAAAAGATAAAATCAAATAACTAACTATGAAGGAATATCAGTTAACAGTTAAGAGAAAGGTTTCTAATATGTCACAGAAAAAAGAAAGACTCAAACTTATTATGATCTTCAACTTAAGGCACAGAAACTTGTTTGGCCCTACACTAGCTACTAACCAGATAGCCGGGTTACGCAGAAGCTGTCACTGGGTTCTAGCATTTAACAGCTGGTATCAAATTACCCCACAGGTTGAGTAGAATGATGATCTCAGCCATTTTCACCAAGATACCATATGTCTGTCAGATAGCAAAATGCCAACAAAAGCGCTCATCCTACCAACTTTTTATTTTGTCAGAAAATTTTTAACAAAGTTACTGAATTTTGAGCAATCAAGTTCAACACAGGTATAAACTGCAATGACAATTGGGGTAGCAACTTTGAGGCAAAATTTATATGAGCCCACTTTCCTACATCCATTAGTACCATATGTCACGTGCTTCCAAGTAGTATTTTAATTTTTGAGTACTATAAAATTTATCATTTAGCAAACTCAATAGAAAGAAAAAGAAGCCAACAAGCCAATAAGAAAATCTGACAACATATAGAAAGGAATCGGAAAATATTCTAACCTCAAAAACAACAATCCTGCAGTAAGGACCATCCCTCCCACAGCCCAAGAAACTTTTTCACTAAAAGGCATTTCCCGCACCCACTGCTGGAAATCTTCTAAAATCCCCAAGTTCCCAGTTTTCTGAGGCAAATCAGAATGTGAAGACTTCCAAGACTCAGCAATAGAATCAAGACTGGCTCTACCACCATAGCAAGATGCTTCGTTTATACCACTGGACACTTCATCAGACAGTTTAATGGAGAAACCTGCAGAGTGGCAGAGCTCTGTACCATTGGAGACCCATTCAGCAGCTTTACCACAAACAAAGTCATTTAATCCACATGGCGCTAGAACCTGACAGGTAAAAGTAAAACCTATTTAGGATATTGATTAAGTCAAGTATTGAACAGAAAAGAATTCAAAATTCCGTCCTTTTGTTTATATATAGAATATTGTTAGAACAAGTTCACTGAACTTAGGAGAACTGAGACCATATTGTATGGGAAGCACCAGCTAACACAACAAATCTAGCCGCCATGAATGCTAAATTTCATTTTCAAATAACTGGCAGGCCAGCAAAACACAATCTAATACGATAACACTTAAACATCAGACAGAATCCTACCTAACAGGAAATGCCCACGGGGAAATGACATTTTCTAAAGTATAGGTGAGAAAATGTGATAGTTTCCAAAATGCAACAACGTGCTCGAAATACGGAAATGTAATCCAATAGAGGTTTCCATGCTACATAGAATCGTACAGCAGCATAACAATTCCCTTTGATCAATTTCAGAATCTAGAAGTCAAGTGATTACACGCCCACCTGTGACTTTGCATCCATAGAGAAGTAAGCATCAGCACAAGCTTGATAGACTCGGTCACAAAAAGAGGAGCATATAAGAGGAGGTCCAGGCTGAACACCAATCTGGGGATCACAGATGGAACATTCCAATAATTCCCACAGTTGCAAGCACTCCTGTGTGGCCTCCCCTGTTGAAGCCAGTCTCCTAACGGAAAGCAAAGCAGGATATGTCTGAGCTACATCACAGCAAGTCTTTCTGCGAAACACCCTGCAAAGGGTCAAATCTTTGGAACCCCTGCTTACCTTTTCCAGAGGTTTCCCTTCAGATGAGAATGGTGGAAATCTACCACCTTTGGAAATACACACTCCATCTTGTTTTCCTGCATAGAAAGAATGAATGGACTTAATATGATGCAATCGTGAATGGGAAGTATACAAAGAGACAAGTAAGTTCATTCCAGATAACAAGCGTGAATTTACCAAAACAGCCATTTACACCTGAGCAATTGGCTCTATGATCACTAAACAAATGCCTCAAACTTGAAAAATGAAATTACAGGCTTAATTACATTACTATCACAAAGTTATCCAAGACTTACATTTTGACTCTATGATCACTAAACAAATGCCTCAAACTTGAAAAATGAAATTACAGGCTTAATTACATTACTATCACAAAGTTATCCAAGACTAACATTCAGCAATACCAGCAATTGGGACAACACCTATGCTAAAGACAATACAGCATAAACAATAATACAAATTATAATAAAATGCAAAACCCAAACCAGTGAGTGTCAATGCAGTGAGAATGGTTTAACGCGGGAGTACATTGCATCCAAAATCCCAACTTCTAATTACTTCCAAGGAAAATGGGATATGCATGGGCCGTGTGATCCCAAAGAACATAAAGTTGAAGCATCAATGTCATCAAAACATGGCTTCCATCAACATTCAAGCGGTGGCGCCCTTCATAAGCAAACAAGTCCCAAACTTGAAATCTTTAAACCTCCAAGATTGGATTAGTCTTCTTTGAAAATCAAAACAAAACAAGGCAAAATATCCCTTCAATTTTCACACCCACCGGGCAAAATGAGTAAAGTTAGATTTTTTAACTTGAAAAAATTCAAGACCATGACAAGATAAAATGCTAAACATGTGAATCACCACAAAAGAATAAACGAGTTCATGAAAATCTTTGTAAGGTAAAGCCCTAGCATAGAAGTAGAAAGAGAGAAACTTTACCAGATAAAAAAAGGACATTGAAATGAAAGAGGAGCATAAAAATCAAAAACCCAAAATCCCTTGTCTTCATTTTTTTAGTATGTTTGTTATTTCTTGACCTCCTTTTGTTGGATTGGCTAGAAGCAGCAGAGTTGGTTGCTAACACTGGCACTGATATGTTCAACCAAGGAAGACGTTCAACGGGTACCCGATTGACTGTGTTAAGTCGGATCAGACCCGATACAATTTTCATTTGGGCTTAGGCCCATCCCAGAAGGAAAGTCCCCTTGATCCAGGTTCGCCAAAGAAGTACTTAGGCTGAGACCGGAACAAATAGTCTTGTGGTCTAAATAATTTTTAATTAAAAAAAGATGAGAAAATAAAGAAGAAATTACTCTGTCATCTTTCTCTGTGTTGCTATTTATTCTTGTTGTTTGTTAGGGTTTAAGATTTAAGCACAAGAACGTCTAATATCAACTATTTTGGGCGTGCATGAAATTTGTCTCCATAGTAATGCAGGGAAAGTAATTTGAATCAGGTTAATGTGTTTCCGCGAAGATGGCTAGACCATCTTATATACCCAAGAGAGATGAATTGGAAAATTTTGACGCATCTATCATTGGTGATACTACCCAAATAAGTATGGGCTTGGCCCAAATATATACGAAACCCAATTTAACTTTCATACCAACGTAGCTCGACCCACTCAAAAGCCTACAAGACCGCGGGATAGAGAAGCTCGACCTGTTTAAGTAAGATCGGTTAGCAACTCATCCTAAAAAAAAATACTATCTCTTATCAATAAGTTATCTCTTACTAAAGAGGATAACTTTCATCACGAAACAATTAGTAAACAGAAAAAATGAAAGTTATCATCCAATATAAAAAGCATCCTTATGTATCTTTGAGATTATTGCATTATATTCACTCTTTCTTTTTAACAAATTACTCGGAGTGAGCTTCCAACAACTGGTAGGATATCCTCTCATCTTTATTGTCTTGCAGTAGCTACCCAAATCACTTGAGCCAAACGCCTTCCCTTGACCCAAATCACTCAAACTGGGCACTATAGTAAGCCTCAGAACATCAATTAGATTATTACGCTCTATTTTCTAACCCACGTTAAGGATTTACCTATGCAAATGTAGACAACCTATATGTTGAGAAGGGAACCATTATAGAAAGTTCAGTTATTTTTCAAACCAGATTACAAATTTTTGTTTAACACACGTTATTTCATATGTTTTACTAGCTTAAAATTGTAAAAAATTATTGTTTAAAGATATAATTACTCTCTATTCACACCCTTTTAAAATCTCTATGAATGTTTTATGATATTTTGAGTATGATTTTTTATTTTTTAGTGTCATTAAAGAGAATTATGAACTCACTGTTACCATGAGAGTAACATATCAATTCCTTAAATGATCATTGTTTCATTCAAAACCTAAAGCGAAATGAATAAGCAATAAGCCATTATTGTAGTGATCTAATTTATGTTTTTAATAGATTTCACATTGCTTAAATTTTTTGTAGTGGTATTTGGAAATTGTGAGATTGCTAAAGATAACATTCCTTCGCTTCGTTAAAAGTTTTAACAAAGGGCTATTCCAGAGTGATAAAAAACTGACTTTCTTTTTGTTTTTATCGTATATATAAATTTTTTGGAACTAAATCATAGATAATTGGTTGGAAAGACTTCCTCATTCTTGATATATATATATATATATATACACGCACGCGCGCGCGTGCGCACAAGAAAACATATTGCAATTTGCACGAGAAATCACACTCTACTCCTTTCTAAGGCTCACAAAATGGACATAATCACTAACACCTTTATGCAGTGTTTAGCAAAGAGGAAAATAAGAGGAGAAAAAAAATAAGAGCGAAAAATAAGAAAGAAAGCTCATTTTACCTTGTTTGGAAAAGAAGGGAAAATAAAAGTGGATAGGAAAATCTGATTTATTATCCACCATTGATTTTCTCTCCAAAATGGAGAGAAAATATGGGAGATTGGATGGTTTTGTATGAAATTACAATTCTACCCATAGGGTGAGCAAAAATCGCACCAAACTGAGCTTGTTCGATTCGGTCCGGTTCTTTAATAAAATAGGTTTGGTTTGGTTATAATTTTAAAAAAATTTAGTTTTCGATTTTCGGTTTGGTTTTTTGGATAAAAAATTGAAAAAAATCGAATTAATCGACGTAATTAATAAATCAAACCAATTTGAATTGAACTATATTTAAAATACATGTAATTTAAATGAAACAAGTCGAATCGAACCAAACTTTTATAGGTTCAGTTCGACTTATAGACACATAAATTTTAATTTAATTGATTCAATTAATTTGATTTTTTCAAAAATTTTGATTTGGTTTGGTTTTAAGTATAAAAACCTAATGTTAGATTTTTTTTTTTTTAGTATTAACATTATATTTGTCATTATATAAATTTTGATTTCATATAAAATCAATTAAAATATAAACTAATTATTTTTTTATCATTATACAATACAATTATATATTCAATTGTTTCTTGAATTAAGGGTAAAATAGGAAATATATGAAATAATATTTTCCTTTCCTTCTATATTTTGCTTTCCAAACAATTGTTTTCTTGAATTAACAAATTTCTTTCCTTTCATATCTTGTTTTTCAAATAAAGAAAAATAAAGTTATTTTCTTTTCTTTCATTTTTATCGAAACATGAAGAGGGAAAATAAAATTTATTTTTCCTTCTTATTTTTTTCTCTCCCTACATAAGTCTTTAATAGTGATAAAATATCGATTATCATCTTTTGATTTAACTCTACTTATCACATGAATTTCAGTTTATATCACAATATAATATTATATTTAATAGAGATTTTCGCAATTAATAAAAATATAAATTTTTTAAATCATGATAAAGTAATATTATAATTTTAAAATTGAATCTACATATTATTGTTAATTATATGAACTTTTATTGTATAGAATAAATTTATAATGAATTGAAGTTATTTTATTTTTTTTTGATTTAAAATCAACATAAAGTGAATTTAAATTATAAAATTATTAAAATAATTTTATCTAAAATTTTTACTGAAAATTAATTCTCTCAAAATCTTATGACCTTTTTTACTTAATACCTTTTTAGTTTCGCATTTACCAATTGATGTTCCGTGATTGAATATTAAAATATTAAAAAATAATATTTGATAAATATTAGTATTTAATGTTTAATTTTAAATTGAATGTTTTATATTTAAAAAATATAACTCAATGTAAAAATATATTTTTTTAACATTTAAAATATCAAAACCAATGTTAGATTTTTTTAGTATTAACATTATATTTATCATTATATAAATTTTTTTTATATAAAATTAATTAAATTAAAAAATAATTATTTTTTATCATTATGCAATACAATTATATATTTAAATATTTTATTGAATAAAAACTAATATTACAAATATATGAAATAATATTTTCTTTCCTTTCATATATTGCTTAGAAAAAAATAAATTTATTTTCATTTTCCTCTCTTTTATTCAAATACGAAAAAGAAAAATAAAAAAAGAAAATAAAATTTATTTTCCTTCCTTATTTTCTTTCTTTCCAACATCATTTTTCCAACCATAATGTTAGACTAAACCTCTATGCACTTTGAAACTTTGATATTTCATCCCAAGAAGGAATTTTGACTGAAAAATTAAAATATGAATAACGTCATTTTTAAGATAATTTTTTTAAATAATAAATGCAATGAGAATGGTAGACAGCACGTATTATATGATGTACACTACATCTTTTAGAATTAACTTAAAAGTAATTTTCTATTGATGTGAGAAAATTCAAATTAGCGTCCAACTTGTAAGTTGGATTTGTATTTTTCTTATCATATGATTCCGTCGCATTTAATTGAGAGCCCACCATCCATCATTCTGATAGCTCCATCATACCAACCCCATCCAGATCACTAATTAGATCCTGTTTGTTTTGCCTTTAGCAAAAGCAATAATCCACCCACCCTGCCCCGCATCTTCCGTTTCTTGAATCGTTAAGGCAGCAAGAATATCAGAACCAACCATAAAGAAAGTTGAGAAAAGAAAGCTACATATATATATATATAAAAACGCAAATAGTAAACGACATTATCACATACATACAACTTACAACCCATCTCACAGATCATCACTGAGACTACAGATCCGAAATGTGGAATCTACACAACTAAAGAGGAGCATATATAGAAACACACACTCACATACCACTTGGGAGTAAACACCCGACAAACCCAGACATTGTCTTGGGTCTTGCTACAGTCAAGCCATTGCACAGCAGCCAGATAAAAGATTGAAGAGACTCATTTCTCACACATCGTAAGGAGGAGCAGGACTCCTGGGTCCAACCTCGCTGACTAGCTTCTCGTATGCATCTGAAGTCGACCTTCTTCGAAACCGAAAGGACTCCCTGCCTCCTTTAACACCACAAATAAAGTAGCTTGTAAGCATAATACTCATCATCCCAAACAAATTATCTAGATGGTGACCATAGTTTACCCATATTATGTGATTTTTAAGAAAATCTGGCATGTGGGACATAAACCAGTTCAGCAGATTATCAAATGCGATAAGATCAAACCAAACATAATAAAATAAACAACCACTTGCACCAAACATGGCTTGGTCCTATAGCATATCATGTCTAAAATCCATTAATTAATTATACCTCAAGCAAGTTGTTAATTCCGTTTTCTTTTTAATTATCGCTGGAGTAAAACATCAATAGAAGTTCTATGAGGTCCCACTATATTAATTAGAAAACTGAAATATACATAGCCTGGTTAGTTGTTTACCATCGCTATAATCCATAAGAAATCATCACAGTTTGATTTGAATCTGTTTAGTAGATAATTGCATACACAGGACAAGAAGTGGTACTGCAACTACAGTTACAAGTTAACTACCAGAGTGATGCCTGAGCAGGTTAATTCTTAATACCCATGTATAAAATCATAGATCTGTACGTCAACAACTATATACAAAATGTCATTATCTAAATCGGCCAGAATTTACCATGGCACTAATTCAAATATATTTGCTACCAAAATATTAATTATTACTATAATTATCTAATTGCCGAACAGGTACGCATTGTTAAATGACAAAACTACCACCAGACATCTATTATTTTGATGGATATTTCTGTACAACCACAAGCTCCAGTTTATTCGGAGCGGTCAAAACCAAGTGACTAAATTATCATTCCAAAAGAACGATACCTAAATAAGCTTACCGGAAAAGGGTGATACCGGAGGAGTAGATCCAGCTGGTGAAACCGGAGGAGAACCGTACTGGTATCCAGGCGGTTTTACTATCATGATACTCCGCGTCACTCTCGTGACCTCCTCCGACGCATCGTCACCGTACGATCTCACGTTTCGAGCGTCCGATTCTGATCCACAACAAAAACCACAATTTATAAGCATTTGATGGACCGCGATAACTAACAAATCCAACGCTTCTCTGATCCAAATATTTCTTTTGCATGCGTTGTCGGCTATAAAAATAATTATGACTATGATCAATTTAAGATCTGATAATCAGCGGATAAATACAATCAACATATTATTTTTAAGGTTCATTTCAACTTCTGAGATTAGATTTGTAATTTTAGCGTCTTGCATATATTTTGCTAGTATGCGCCGTGCAGGCGAGGGCAAAAAACGCTTTCATACCCTTGCCAGAGGTTGACCGAGAACTGAAGGTGGAATGCTTCCGGAGCTTGCCCAGGCCGCTTTCTGGCCGCGGCCCTGCCATGGTGTCGTCCCACAGATGGTCAAGAAGGCCCATGGCGCACGTTAGCGGAATCCGCGATTAATAGAAGGCAGAAGACCGGCAAACGTTCAAGCCTTAATATCCAGAGTGGGAGTGAACTCAACGGTCGAGAGGATATTTAAAGAAGAGTGAGGCGTTAAACGGCGAACAAGTCTCTTGTTTGAGAGCAAATCTGGTCCGTTGATCAGGACTAGCGCTGTCGTAATGACGTGGCAAGTGGATCGGGATGCACGTAATTGGGTTGGGATAATATGGATGAAAATATAGGGTCCCACTGGAATAGAAGATCGGAAGTGAAAGATGACACGTGCCGAGTGATGAGAGAGCACACAACCTAATATAACATCAGCCCCATGCTACAAATAGATGGAAGAGGAGAACAAAGACGAACAAAAGAAAGAGCTGTATCTTCTTCGTCTGCAAATGAGCTTCATGCCGGGAACATCAACATCAATACATCCTACAAATTTTTCCATTTGAAATTATCACATATCTTCCTCATTACTCAGTGAATACCATTTACACCAAGAAATCAAAAAAAGAGAGAAAATGGAAGAAGAAAAGGGCGTTGATGACTAATTTGTTAGATTAACAACTAACCAATTGACTAAAACAATTTAAATTACTAAAAGGAGCCTGCGGAGAGCAAAGAGAGGGAGCTCTGCTGGTGGCCATGGCAACAGCAGAGCAGGAATTAGGTGGCGCGGCGAGGAAGAGAAATGAAAGGGGAGGAGATGGCGGCAGTAGACATTGAGGGCAGAGAGAGAGAGAGAGAAATAGAGGGGAGGAGGTGGAGGCCGCGGCGGAGAAAGAATAAAAGACGGAAAGATATTTGGAGGAAAGACAATTTAGGGTAAAATCGAGTCAAGTCAAATTTTATAGGTTTGCATTCGATTTTGAAATTTAAGATTCAAGTTGGATCAAATTTTAATTTTTAAACTCTAATTCGGTCGAATATTCAAATATTCACATTAACTTCGATTAATTTTATTTATTCATATGGATTGATTAACCTCGATAGAGTAATATTGTAAACATGTCTAAGTTCGACTAAGTTTACAATTTTTTTAAGTCAAGTATTTTGATATTTAAATTCAGCTCGTTCGATTATACGAATAACTTGAGTTTGAGCTTGATTGTTTAAAATAATTAAAAAATGCAATTAAAAAATAAAATTAAAATAAAAAATAAAACATAAAAAGTATAAAATATAAAATTGCGAATAAAAAGAATATCAATAAAAACAACAATTTCAATTAATTATAAAAATGAATCTTTTGAAATTAAAGGTCTAAAAAACTATGATTGAGTGATTATCACTATTGTCATTACTTTAGTCTTCATCAATTAATCCCCATAAAGTTTATCATTTGTTAAAAACATTAAATTATTAATCCTTATTAGAGGTAGACACTATTTGATTTCCTTATTAGAGGTAGACACTATTTGATTCAAATAAAAAAAAATCAAATTGCACTGCACTATTTTAGAAATTTAGTTTGGTTTATTCAATAATTCAGTTCGATTCGATTTGAAAATTTAAAAAATTTGATTTTCTCGATTCAATTCGGTTTTTAAGTTTTAAAATTTCAATTAATCGAACCAAATTGAATTATTAGTTAAACTACGTCATTTTATGTGTATTAGTTAAGAGAAAACCTAATTACTTTCTTTCTTCTTTCATTCTTCATCACGTTGTTCTCCACCTTCTATCTCCATATGCTTTATCGTTCAGTCGCTAAGCCAATCTCCTTACCCCACAAATGTTGCCTCATCATCCATCCTCGCACAGTGTCCTGCCACTCTTCGCTTTGCACATCTATGCCAAGCGGTTTGTGCTCGTTGCACACGACTCTCATCCCCATCACACCGGTGATCGCGAGTCACACATCACAATAGCTTATTGTCTTGTCGCAGCAATAGTCCTCAGTACACATTTGCAATCTCTTTGCCAAATGAAGCACATCGCAGCTTGTCATCATTGTCGCAACAACAACTCCCTTGTCCTCATCGAAGCAAATTTGTAACATCTTTGCCAAAAGAAGCACGTTGCAGCTCCCTTGTCCTCATTGCACTTCGCAAGTGATCAATTCGACAAGAAAAGTGTGAATGAATTAGTGATGTAAATTGATTTTGATTTTGACTATCACCATCATTTTTTACTACAAAGCTTGTCTTGTTTGCTTATTGATTTTCTGTTAGTGTATGCAATTAGGAAAAGTTAATTGCTTATGATTCTTTCAATTTTGTAACCTTATTAATGGAATTCATGAATGGTGAGAGAAATTGGTAGATTGTTGAGTATAGAATATCACTATCATTAATTTGTATTTATGTTTGGTAAATTTTGAGATGATAATTTGCAATCTTATTCGGCTTTTGTAAATGATGTTATTAGATTCAAAATGGAATCAAAATCAATAATTGAAAAGTGGAATAATTGAAAGATTAAAAATGAAATTTTGTCAATAACTAGAAGTGAAAAACTGGCAAAAATTAAATAACTGAAAGATGGTGAACAATTGTTTTAATGTTGAGATTCACAACCTGAGAAAATGCTAAGATTCACAACCTATGAAGTATTATTTTAATTGTTGAGGTTCACAACATGTCTTAATTGTTTTTATTCTGTTTATTGTTTTTAATTCTGTTTGGAGGTGAACTTGAACCCTTATATCATATTTATTGGGTTGACAATTTATGTATTTTGTTGGTTGAAAAATCTAAACTATTATTATATTTTATTTTGTAGATGGCCGAGAAAGACAGTGAACCTGAAGCCTTATATCATATTTATTGGGTTGACAACTTATGTATTTTGTTGGTTGAAAAATCTAAAATATTATTATATTTTATTTTGTTGATGGCTGAGAAAGACGCACAAACCAATACAAATCCTCCTCAATCTTCAGCCAACACAAATGCTAGTACGACTTATAAATTGAAAAGAACAAAAATGGAGCCACAGGCTGGTGCTTGAAAGCATTTTACAAAATTTATCAATGATGAAGGCAAGTCAAAGGTGAACTGCAACTGTTATGGCAAGGTATATTGATCTGACCCAAAAGTGAATGACACTAATGCACTTAAAAATCACTTGAAATCTTGTAAAAAGAACCCATTTTTTGTGCCCAACGCTACTCATCAATCATAAATATCTTTGCAATCAATCTCACATGCAAATGATGGGGAGGAGCGACCATGTACTTTGGGTACTTGGAAATTTAATGTAGATTATGTTAGGCAATGCTTGGTATGAATGATTATTATAGATGAGATGCCATTCAAATTTGTAGAGAAAATGAGGTTTAAGAAAGTAATGGTTGATTTATTACTTGAGATTGCTTTTAGTTATACATGGATGAAAGAAAAAAAAATTGAAAGATTACTTTCATAAGTCTAAGTAAAAAGTGTGCCTAACTACTAACATTTTGACTTCATTGCAAAGAATTAACTATATGGTCATCATTGCTCACTATATTGATAATTACTAAAATTTGCGAAAAAAAAAAATTAATTTCATTCCAATTGGTAGTCATAAAGGAGAGTATTAATATGGAAACTGGGTCTTGTTTGCTTGATTGGGGGGATTGACAAGGTATTCACAATCACAATCGACAATGGTTGTTCAAATGATGTAGCCATTGGATATTTAAAGAGGAAATTGGTTAGTTAAGGATCTAGTATTGCAAAAGGCAATTATCTTCATATGAGATGTGTTGCCCACATTATCGAATTAGTAGTTCAAGATGGGTTAAAAAAAGTTAACATGTCAAATAAAAGGGTTTGGGAAGTAATGAGATATGTGTGATAATCTCCTGCTAGAATGCAAAAATTCAAAGAATATTGTGACATTGAGAATATTGAAAGTAAGAACTTGGTTATTTTAGATGTGCCTATTAGGTGGAATTCCGCCTATTTAATGTTAAATACAACTTAAAAATTTAGAAGAGCATTTGAGAGGCTTCAAAATCAAGATCCATTATTTGCTATAAGTATTCTTCATGCATATGGGAGTGGTGGGTTGCCTTATTCTTCAGATCGAAAAAATATTAGAAAAATTTTGAAGTTGTTGGACAATTTTTATGATCTTACTCTAAAGATTTCTGGATCTTTACATATTACATGTAATGATTTCTTTCTTGAGATTAGTATAATTAATTATGTGTTGCAATCATGGAAAAAAAGTGATGATATTGAGTTGCAATTTATGGGTGCAAAAATGAAGAGTAAAGTTGACAAATACTGGGGGGATCCAGATAAAATGAACAAACTTATATTTGTGGCGGTTATTCTTGATTAAAGATATAAGTTAGAGTTCATGAATTTTGCTATTGGTAGAGTATATAGTGAAAAAACATGTGCTAAAGTGGGAAAGAAGATATTGAGTCATTTGAAGAGTATAAAAAACTCTTGCATCCTGAAATAGTTTGTGCAAATGAAACTTATCTTTCAACTAAAGCAACTCAAAGTCAAATTGAAATAGTGCAAAAAACTAGATCTAATTTGGGGGCGAATTCAAAAAGAAAATAATGGAGAGTGGAGTTTCAGATTATTTATCCGATCTCAAGTGCTATCTAAATGAGAACGTTGTGATTTTGAAGGATGAGGAGAGTTTTGATATTTTTAAGTGGTGAAAACTTAATATAAGTAGATTTCCTATTCTCTCAACATTGGTTGAAGATATGTTGGTTATCCTTATATCTACGGTTGCATCAAAGTCCGAATTCAGTGTTAGTGGAAGAGTTCTTGATGAGTTTAGGAGTTCTCTCACTCCTAAAATAGCACAAGCTCTCATTTATATGCAAAATTGGATACGATCCTTACATGAATCTATATCTATTGAAGAAGACTTAGCTTCTCTAGAGAAGCTTGAAAGTGATTAGTTAAAATTTTTACTGATTTTATTTATATTAATACGTAATTGTAGCTTGCATTTGACTAATATTATAATTTGTTTTTTAATTTGTAGATTTGCTAACTGAGAGTTTAAGTTGCACCGATGAGAATTCACTTGATGATTGAAATTAGGTTTTTGTTATGTTATGTTATTTGCAATTTTTAAAATATTTGTAATTTTCCTTTTAAAAAAGAAAGATATTTGCAATTTTTTTATGAATTTTTATTATACAAGTGGTGAAGATTGTGGATTGTTTATCATTTGACATTTGAAATTTGAACTTGTTTGTAATCAAAATTTATATTAGCATTTTGGCAATTTGAACATGTTTGTCTTTATTTTCTATGTTAGAAACTTTGTGTAAGATTTACAATATTTATCTGAAAATTTTTATTATTGTAAAATTTATAATATGTCTTAAAAATTTTTATTATTATCATTATAAGGATTTTATTGCATTATATCTAATTTTTATTTTGTTTTTAAAATAATGTTTGAAATATTTTACTATTTTTTGTTTTCAAGTAAAAATTTTAAAGTCTAATAATATAAAAGAAAGATCAATAAAATTAAATTTGATAAAAACGTCAACATTGGGCCTTTAAGAAGTCCAAATCGAACCAAACTGAATATTTTAGTTTGATTCGGTATTATAGATAATCCAATTATGTTTGATTCAATTTATAAAATATGCAATTCAATAATTCAATTTGAATCGGTTCGATTCAATTTGAACTGAATGCCCACCCCTAATCCTTATCACTTTATTTCATCAATTAATATATGAATTTGTTAGAATTTTTGTTAAGTGTACCATTCATTTTCGACTTTGATTAAGTGAGTTTTATTAATTTTTTGATGGAAATCCACCAAATTTCTAACATGAGATGCATTATTGAGTTTTATTCATTTTTTGATGGAAATCCACCCAATTTCTAACATGAGGATCCATTAGTTGACAAAATAAAATGATAAGGACTAATAATCTAATTTTTAAATTAATTCTGATTAGTCAATTTTAAAAAATTTCAAAGTATATAATGATTCACTCAAAAATTAAGAAATAAAATAAAAAAAGATTATTTTGAATTAATTCCAAATAGAAGAAAGAATTGAATATTAATTTATGAAATCAATCGTTCTATAATCAGATAAATAATTGATTATAATTAATCAAATAAAAATAACAAAAATTTCGTTAAGCATGTGAAAGCTCATCTTTAACAATTGTTATAATATAGAATATAAAATTTCATTAAGCATAGCTCATCTTTAACAATGGTTATAAAATTTAAGTAGATATCATCCACAAGGGTAGTCTTCAGCCGTCACTCTCATCGTACGCTCTTGGCTACCTAAAATGACCACACGACAATCCACAATTCAAAGGTAAGATTATTCAAAGAGTGACCCAACTTGCTTTAAAAGCTGTGGGGTTCTTTTAACTAATAAGGGGCCACTAGAAAATTATATATCAACTTTAGCTGAATATGGGATAACTCAGTGTCCCCCACTGATATTTAGTCTTTTGTTGTCTCCATCGCACAAGCATACAAAGTCAAGGTGGCTTTTCTTATTGGACATGATAAGTGTACCTAATTATTTGTCTAATCAAATACTAAAATAATGCCACACCAAGAAAATACAAGCTTTTCCCCGCAATTATTAATGTTAATCTGCCGTTAGCAATTTTCTAACGCTATGTTTAGATAAAAGAAAAAAGAAGAAATTAATTTTTTTATTTAAAAATAAAATATAAAAAGAAAGAAAAATATTATTTTTTTATTTTCTAAATAAAGAAAAATATATTTTTTTTATTTTTAACTCTTATTTTACTTCCTCTGTTATTTTTTTCTCTCTCAAACACAAAGTAAGGAAAAGAAAAAAAAACAAAGACAAAGGTCCCGGGTTTCCAGCCCATGAATGACCCAGTTCATCGACTAGAACTGGATAGTAGCATCTAGAAGTGCACAATGAAGAAACCTTCTGAAAATTTAGCAGTACTTTCAGCTGCTAATCATTTACATTCACCAAACCATCATAAGTGTATCTGCTTGTCATCAGTATCATAGTATTAGTCGTGTTAGAAGTGACAGTTCATAAGATAAAATCCAAATTCTAATAAAATTTGGATAGTGGCATCTAGAAGTCGCATGCAGTACGACGCTTGCACTGAAGAAGCCTTCTGAAGATTTAGTAGTACTTTTTCATATTAGTCATGTTAGAGAGTGATAATTCACAAGATAAAATCCAAATTTTAATGACTAAAATTGCCAAATCGCATCAGAGCAGCTTCCATAACACCACCATCCATTTTCCCATTGATATAGTTCCTTCGAACTGTGGTGTAAAAATAAAAACAATAACACTTTCTGCAGCGCGGTTTAAATAAGTTTGATTCCGGCTTCTCTCACATAGTCAATCACAGCTTTCACCTTTCCATGGTATTTCTGTTCTCTCTTCAGGAAAATAGAAACAGCAGGTATGTTATTGAGTAGCAGGCGCTCTCCTAGTATTTTCCCAATTTTAGCAGCAGCTGCTACGTCTTCAGTATTTTCCAAGCTTGACCTCAGGGCCTTCTCCTGTGAGCTTGCAGAACAAGCTACTGTGCCAGTTGGAGAGTGGATAACTTGGGCACTCACGTACTTGTTTGTGAAGTGCATCTTCAGGACATAGGGTTTCAGAAACTCTGTGACTCTAGGGGGCCACTTAACTGGTGGTGGAATAACCATCTCTGTCTGCAAACTAACAGCCAACAGAATCACATGAATAGAACTGAAAATACATAACTAACATATATCACAAACACAATGATGAGGAAAATGAACTAAATTTCCATGTTGTATTTGGATTAAAAATTATTGATTACTTGAGCTGAGAATGGTAAGGTAGAGAACAATATGAACTAAATTCATTCAAATGCATAAAAAAAATTCTTAACCATAAACATAACTTGCCTAGCTCACTTGCAGAGAAAAATCAATTGCTTAAAAGGATCGGCGCCAGAAATTTCAAGTTTTACACACGTCTACAAGATACATTCAAATGGCAGTCCTAAAACTCATAAAAGGTTCATAATAATTCCAACTTGAAAAAAATCCACAAAACCAAGAAATGCGTGATGCCAAACTTAAGTTCACCATATTCGACGTTCATCATATTTAACTAAGTCCTTCCTAACATTTGAAAATTATACTAAAAACCTCCTTAACATTTTCTCTGTTACACTGTATAGTCCTTCTGTCAATTTTTTTTGTTAGATTTATATAAAATTTCAATAATACTCTTACTTTCATTTTAAATTTTCATCTCATACCACATCCATCTCTTTATTATTTTTCCTCAACCGCCCACCAAAATGCATCGCCCAAATATAGTCTCCACATTAGAATCACAACCAGACCAACAGCTCAAATTAAATGGATCTCTTATCATCTCACCCATGACTCAACCATGTTTCTAACAATCAAACTCCACATCACTACTACCACCTTCTCCTTTCTGTACAAACACCATTAAAACAAAACTCTTGATTTCTATTCTACCCAAACCAAACCCATTGGTTCATGGGCAGCATTGAGCTCACCCGTTGAGTACTCCACCAGCACCGCCCCCGCCAGAAATCATAGTTGACCCATTACGTTTTAGCTGCAAGCACTCCAATCTCAAAGTTACTCTCAAGCTGAATTCTTTCTAGAAATTCCAAAATTTTGGAATTCTAAAATTTCAATAATTGTTTCAAAAATTCCAAAATTTTCACCAACCCAAGCTGAAATAGCTTCTAGTTTCAGAAATCGGCCAAAATCGAAGAACAAAACTTAGATGCAGTCGACTAGATTTGGGATTAATACATTTTCTATCATGTGGTCCAAAATCTTTCTAGCCTCATCAACATCATTTCTCTTGCAGTAGCACATTATAACCGTAGAAAACTTGCAAGAATCTGGGGCCAAACCATGAGAAGACATATCACAATACAGTTTTAAAGCGAGATCAGGCTCATTGGCTATTAGTAAAGCCATGAGGAGATCATTGAACTCTAATATGTTCCAAACGTGGCCATCTTTTTTATATAAATTCAAGAAATTATCAACCTACTGCAATCTACTAGTTTTGTCATCAATATCTAAGCTTTTTTAGTTTGATAGACAGGTAATTGTCGTAATTGGGAATCAAACTAAATCGTTTCTGGTCAATGAAATGGGAAAATTGATTTGGGCATGATGTTGGGATTAGGGTGGAAGATATTTTTGAAAGGAAAACAAGGTAAATAGTATGAAGGAATTTGGTGTGATTGAGTTTGTAAGTGTCCACTAATTAAGGAGATTGAAGAAGAAATTTTCTAGATGAAAATTTTGTAGGTTTCGCAATTTCAAACTCCAAACAATGAAGGAGGAGAGGATAAGTCAATTAAGGATATTTTTGTCATTAAAATAAAATATTTTGATCAAATTCTCGTTGACTAATAGTATATGCTCCTTTTTAACGATGGAATGACTATAAAGTGTAATTAAACAAATGTGAGGGGGGATTTTTAGTGTAATTTTGAAATGTTAAAGACGATTTAGTTAAATACTCCAATGTCATAGGGTTTATAGTAATTATCCCTTCTATTGTCCCCTGCACGTATATGCATTGCTTCAGTTCCCCCATGGGATTGTACAACTACCCATTTGCACTAGTTAAACATTAACAATATAATAGATAGTCTTTGCCTTTTCATTTTTTTTATGCCAACAAAATAGAAGTCTAAGTAAGTCTTTCAGTCAACAACGACACATCATGGCAATACAAAATTTTACTGCTGGATTGAGAGGAACTCAAAATTGGAGGAGAGAAGAAGGGGGAAAAATGCTTAATAGGTAAAATAAAATCATTCTAGAAAGCACATAAATTGTTTGGAAGTTGCAGCTAAAGTGACAAGGCTATTGTACTCTTAATTCCCATATTTGTGAAGTACATGGGTACATGTTCAGTCAAAAAATTGCCTCATATTTGGGACAGGTGAAGCCTACTATACAATAAAATACTTAATCACGAAAAGGGAAACACAAGCAGGTCTACATGTTAAACTCTTCACCACAATAAGGCATCTGTCTAAATCAAATAATCAATGCCTCTTAATTGGTTAGGAAAACCAATCTGCTTATTAGTTCATCCGCATTAGGCTCTTGCCTCTCTCAGCACACATACATGCATGTTTAAAATTGTGCATCAAACAAACTGATTTGAAGGGACAAGATCACAAGATTGGTTAAAATGAACCAAATCTTCTGAAGATACACATTGTCTGAAAGTTGCATCAACAATATAAAACTAAAAAAAGTACTATCAGAGTCCAGTAGGTGGCAAAAGGGTTGGGTCCTACAAAACCCATTTTCCCTTTTTTTTTAGCCCTTTGAAATTATCCAACTAAATTTAAATGGGCGAAGATTAAATATTTTCATTTAATTTCAAATCAATTTTTACTAAAAAACAAAAATATCAATTTCAATTTTAAATCAAAGATAATATAATTTTTTTAATAATTCTAAATTTTACTTTGAGAATTAAAGAATTTTACTGTTCAAAAAATTGAAAAAATAAATCAGCAAAGCCTCTCACTTCAAACCTAAATCATCCTCCTTTAATCACCTCATGATAACATTAACAAACAAAGTCAGCAATGTCTTTCAATATATATATATATATATATATATGCATGATAAGTTAAAAAAGAAGCTGTTCTTGTACCGATCACCACACTGAAATTGTTAGCAAAATCAAAAGACAGTTCTCAATATTTCCTGTTTACACTTAGCAGACCTTTGGCTCCAAGATTGTTGAGACAGATGCTCGGAGCTGGGCTATGGGGAAATCTTGAAACAAGTCAAAAATGGAGAAGAGAAAATTGCACAATTTACTTCCGGAAGTTAGAATGATTGCCAAAAGAATTACTCTACAATTAAAAAGGAAGAATTACTCCTCAGGCATTTTATAAAACAGACAGTTTGCACCAAAGATGACAAAGGGAAAAAAAAAAAAAAAAAGAAAGAGCAAATCAAAATAGACATTACAACCAAAAATAGGCCCGAGCATGGAATTGAGGTCAACAAAAAGGAAAATCAAAATTTTACCTTTAAATGGAACATTAGTTAATTAAAAAAGGGATTAAGAAGAATACAAGTTATGCAAGAACCAAAAAAAAAAAAAAAATAATAAATTAATCACTGGAGGAAGAACCGTCAAGCTCGAGTCGTTGCTACGGCGGCTTATGGTACGAGTACGTGCACGTACGTCTGTACAAACAACCTGTCTTTACCGTTGACGCCGATGGGGCGCCATCGGTCTATCAGAGCCCTTAAATTACTACTGCTATTTGTATTACTGCCGTTGGCTAATTTCTGTGTTGTGAACCACCCACATATTAATAGGATTGAGTGGTTATAACTATTTAATACATGAGATGAAACTTTGCATCCTCTAGAGTCCACCCAATAAAAAATTTCAAACCCACCCTTAATAAAACTCTAGGTCAGTACCAGCCTAATTTTCTTTATTATCTAAATGGCAACTTGACACTCAGATGCTGAGTATACACTGGCAAAATCCCATCAATCAAAGTGGCATGCCTTTTCAAATCAAGAGGGAAAAAAAAAAAAGTTGCTGATACCGAATGGTGAAACCATACTACCCATCATAAACATGACAAAGAAAGAAATGTTTCAACTCCACAAAAGAGAAAAGATTTTAGGTTTAACGATCTTGGCCATAATTCTCTATTCGCAGACGTGTACACCATAAAAGCCTAACTGGGTCACATTTTAGCTACACAAATACCCAAAACACATGCTTTTGTCTCACAATCATTTCAACAAACAGGTGGCGTACCATGAAGAAAAAGGTCGTGTCCTTATCTAGGCCCTGGTCTTCTACACATACTTTTGTTCATAGTGTATTACATACTCATTTTTCTGCGTGTTAAAAGAAGAAGAAACTGACCTGAGGAGTTAGTTTTCCTGAGGAAGAAGACTGGAGAGAGAGCGATCAGGTGGGGAGTGGGGGTGACAGAATTGAAGGTTCTCAACTCTCAAACGATTTTTTAAGGGCCTACGTTTTGGACCTAGCCTCAGTCCGACCCAAATGAGAGTTTTAAGCTAAATGAGTGCTTTTGGGAAATAGTTGATTTTAGATAAAAATTAAAAAGAAAATTTTTTTAATTGATTATAATAAATTTTATAAATAAAAAAATTAAAAATAAATTAATATTTATAAATTTTATCAAAAATCATCTGATGATGTGAAAAACTATACTTAATAAAATATATAGACATCCATACATCAGTTTTTAATGAGTCCTAATAAGAAAGTTCAATCATAGCAAGTAAATTAGCTTAAGTGAGCCATATCATTAATGAAATGTTAGATTTGGTCAAAATTTGATCAGATTACTAAATCAAAATTAGTTAAATTGTTATATGGATTCAATATTAAATTTTTTGTTAAATGATTGATTTAAAATACGACCCTAATTGATATTTGATGTAATTTACCCTATATTTCACGTGTAAAATTTTTTCTCTAAACGTTATCTTCTTCACATGCAATAGTTAATTATTTTTCAATCTAACAAACTGCTTTTTTATTGGTTAACTTAATCTTACTACTTCATTGAATTTAATTGCATACGTATCGGCAAACAATTAATTTAATCTTTACATTCAATATTCGCCCTTAAACATTAAAAAAAGTATATCAAGACTTCAAATTTCATTCGCATAACCTCTATTTCCAAAATATAGTAATAGTTACTTATATTTAACCATATATATAATGAAGGGTAAACAAAAAGAAGAAGTTCCAAGAAAGATTCGACATGCAATTTTTTGCATCGCTTAATTGCAAGCTTATTGATCCAGCTGTTATAACTCATATGCTAACGAACACCAATATGCCAATTAAAATTCACATCAATGATCCATCACATCAGGCACCTCCACCGGATATCGATGAATACTATCCATCCAAACATTTGATGCATCTGGTTTCATCTTGGAAATGCACTTCCAAACACCACTATTACATTTAAAGCCACTTCCAAATGCCAATTGCCATATTTTATCACCCTTTCTTATCCTATTTTTGGCCTCAAGATAGCTCAGGCTATACCAAATCGATGAGGAAGATGTGTTGCCAAACCTATAAAGAGTCATCTTCGATGGTTCCACATCCGAATCTTTCAACTTCAAATTCTCTTTTACAGCACCAATCACAGCTTTCCCACCACTATGAATACAAAAATGATCAAAAGCTTTCTTGAAGTTAGGTGTGTAAGGACCTCTCTTTCTCGCTGGCGGCCAAATTCTCTTCCACACAATTGATGATAACCCGTATTTGATTAATTCAGAGTATGGTAGCACCAATACAGCCAATGTAGCCATGTTGGTTTTCAATGCTTCTGCGGCTACTTGAAGAATGGATCTTGATAAACAAACTCCTGTGAACCCTTCATCATCTGTTTCTTGAACAACACATCTATAAGAACTATCATTAGAACCAAGATGAGTCCTAACTACGTGTTGAAGCTCATATTTAGCAATCTGCCTATCACATTTTCTGTTTGACAGCAAAATCGCAGCGCCTCCCATTCGAAATAAGCAGTTTGCTAGTAACATAGACTTGACTTTGCCATTGTACACATTGGAACATACTGATTCTGTGCTAAGGACTAGAACCAAGTAGTTGCGGTGCACTTTGAGGAGGTCTCGAGCTAACGATATAGACAAAAGGCTAGCGCTACAGCCCATTCCAGAGAGGTTGAAGCTCATTACATTGCTTCTTAATCCGAACTTGTTGATCACCAATGCTGCGAATGAAGGAGTTATGCATGAGAGACCACAATTTGTGATCAAAATGTCGATGCTTTTTGGGTTGATCTTGTGCTTGGCAATGAGGTTTTGCACTGTTGTAAAAAACACCATTTCTACTTCTTCAATTGTAGACTTCAATGTTTGATCTGCTGGAAGTAGATGAAGCCCAGGGGGGAAATAAGATTCATTTCCTATACCAGATCTTTCAATGACTTTCCTTTGAAACTCAAGTGTTGTAGCATCGAAGTTGCCCAGTCTTTCTTCATGTTCTATGAAGGAGGAAATGGGAACTCGATGAGTTTTAGGTGCCTTATAGCACAGGAAATCAATAAGATAAACACGCTTGGGCTTGAAAGTAAGGTATATGGCAATTGCAAGAAGAGCAATTGCTGCTAGAAATTTGAAGTTACTAGCAAACAGGATTAGAAACATTTCATGAATGTTGGATTTCTCTAACCTGATTGCCACAGTTCTATTCTTGGGCGCATTTTGATGTCAGTTATAAGTAAATGACTATAAACATATACATGTGCATTGCAATGGTGTTAGTTTCGAGAGCGAAATGATGTGTGTTCCTCATTTAAGCATAACCAACGGCTGGTTAAAGACTCATTGGAAGGAAATGAAAATGATCATCCATGGCCTATGCATGTATATTACTATACTAACCAATCTGCATATATATATATATATATATATGGCATCCAAATGGGTCGTAATTAGGATTTGGACCTAAGAGAGCTGCAGAAGCAGTTTACCAATTACCTTAGGCCTCAACTATAACTGGATTGTTATACCGTGCACTCTGTTCCAGATGTTTTATGGTTTGAGCATGCATAAACACGTGTGAACAATAAATATAAATCACTCACGATGATATTTAAAAACATACACATATTAATTTTTTTTTCCTTGTTTCTTCTTTCTTTGATATTTTATTTTTCTTTTCTCTTTGTTATTTAACTACAATAAATTGATCCAGTATTTAAAAATTGTGATATAAATTTTCTATTATTATTTATTTTGAATTAAAAAATTAAAAAATTTTATTTTATATAAAAATTAAATAAATTTTATTTTTATTCAAATGAGTGGGGACAATAAATACAAGTTACTCGCATGATATTTAAAACGCGCATAAATCAATTTTTTCCCTTTTTTATTCTTTCTTCTGACATTTTATTTTTTTCTTTCTTTATTATTTTAAGTATAATAAACTGATCCAATATTTAGAAACTATGATAGGGATTTTCTATTATTACTTACTTTGAATTTCAAAAAAATTTAAAAAGTTTTATTTTATATAAAAATTAAATAAATTATATTTTTTTTCCTGAAAAAGAAGTATAAATACATTGAAATTGATATATTAATTTTGAATTCTATGTTCATAAATTTTAATTCTCAGATTCTTTATTATGCAGAGGTATATTAGTCAAATACTATAGGCACATTAATTAAAACAAATAGATTCATTAGTTATCAACTATATATTTATCGGTTTTGTTTGATATCTATTAGCAGCTGATATCATTAGTGAATCAAAAATTGAAATGAAATATAAAAAGGTACAAAGGTATGTTTATAATGAACCTATTAATTTTTCATACATGTTTCTATTTCATATAGGTTCCTTAATTAAGTATTGTTAGTTTATTAGTTAACACATGTAGATTCATTAAAACTCTATATAGGACCATTAATGAAATAACACATGTTTATCAATTAAATCATGCAAGTTCATAACTTATTCATTGCAGGTTCATCATTTTTAATACTCATGTTCATTAACCTATATATGTTTATTATTGAAAAACTTTTAAGTTTATTAGTTAGATCATGGAGATTCATTAGTTA